>JBBBDQ010001884.1:937500-962500 GCA_037127315.1 Ascarosepion bandense
GGTGGATGACGGAACGGGGATTGCCAGGAGTAACAGGAGCAAACATACTAAGAGCCACAAGGGATAGGGAGACGTGGAGAACCATGATCGCCTACGGCCTGAAGGGACAGTTTTATACCTTTTAAAATTTGGTAGGTAGATATGGATTAATTATATCGTTTAGTAATTTTCGTAGATAAAGGTTGGGATAAGTGAAATGATTAGTCGTAGTGAGTATCTAGTTTTGTGTATTATTATGTTACGGTATATCTATCCTGGTTGTCCATATAACATCAAGACGACCCTCAAAAGTAGTTCAATACTTCGCCGTTACCTCATTACATAGAGGAGAACATGACTAAGAACTGCGTTTACGCCATCCCATGCAGCTGCGGTAAAAAGAATGGGGAAAATGGCTGCTTCCTGAAGATAAGGCTGACAGAAAATTGCAAGGCCGTAATATACGAGGAAATAGAAAAATCAAGAGTAGCTGACCAATTGTAAAGGGAAGAAATAACACTTCCCTCTGTGGGATGAAGTTGAAATAAAAGATAGAGAACACCAGGAAAATACGAAAACTAAAGAAACAGCGCATATGCTAGACCACAAAAATCTTCTAATTCAAACAAGCATAGAAATGAATACAATATGAGAACCAGTAATGCGGAGTAATACAGAAAAAAAAACAATTATAAACAACAAGACTGTAATATGAGCTGTGGTAAAAATGGTTACCGAGACATAAGTATTATATTTCCAGCTAAAAAAATTAAAACACTGATGACCTCAATAGCACATAGCCCAGGGGATAAAAGCAGCGGTTGGATCCAGTGATTTGATCCAAAAAGTGGTAAGTTGTGAGGTATGAGTTCTGGTTACAGCACAGGTGAACAAACAAAACTTAGAGTTATAATAAAGGGAGATAACTGATAGTGAAACATCTGGACGTTGCATGAGCCCTTGAACTAGAATAATGTAATGAGGGAAATAAAGGGTAAAATTTGAAATTCGGATCATCTGAAGAAGTACGGAGTGTACAAAAAATCGAAACGTCGTGAATATGGCAACCAAGATGAGGCAACAGCCTGATCACCGTAAATAATGAATATATATATATATAAGTAAAAAATACCTAGTGAGCCAGACAGACATACCTAGGTTACACCTAAATGGATCGTCAGGAGATGCTAGATAGGTCAGTCTGGCTCACTCGGTATTTTTTACTTATCCCGCTCTACCTCAGTATTGAGCGCTTTTTGTTGGTTGATTACTTGTATCGGGGTTTTTTCTTTGAGATACGTGCTGACTCGGTCCAAACCCTTTTCACTGATGTTCATGTACTCTTTCTTTTTTTTAAAGCCGTCGTTTATCTTCTACGTAGATTCGTGGAAGGTTTTTCGACACGACTATAGTTATAATCTTATATATATATATATATATATATATATATATATATATCCGAGTGAGTATAGAAGGAGGAGAGAAAAAAGAAAAAAATTTTCCGTCCAAAACATTAATTTAAAACAGTGCTCGATATATCGTGTATAGAGCAGTGAATATTTATTATAAATTATGTTTTAGAACATTATGTCAGTCAGTTAAGTGCCATGCGCGATACACGCTTTGGGCGATCATGTCTCGAAAGAGACATGACTGACTGGGCAGAAGATTATCCCGCAGTAGGTTGCCATTGCTTTCTGCGGTAGACTCGTTGCCGACCAAGGCTATAGAACCCAATCCGTCCTGTTATTTAACCCATAACTGGAAGGAAGAGACGGATTAATACCTTTCCCAAGGGTATTTGCGCGTAAGTGAATGCAAGGAATTCAACTGGAATTCGAACTCGGTTCTCCGATTTCTCGTTCCGAGCCGATATCCACTGCGCCACAACGCATTATGTACATGTTCTAAAACATAATTTATAATATATATATATGTGTGTGTGTGTGTGTGTGTGCGTCTAATGTATGCATATATATGTATATGTGTGTGTGTGTGTTTGTGCGTCTAATGTATGCATATATATGTATATGTGTGTGTGTGTGTGTGTCTAATATATATATAAATATATATATTCCATTTGTAAACGAGTTATGACGCGACTTAGGTTTTTACCATGAGTCGTGTCTTCAGTGTCTTTCCAGTAACTATGATAATTATTGCAAATCGCCTAAAGACACGACTCATAGTAAAAACCTAGGCTGCGTAATACGCACGACTCATAGTAAAAACCTAGGCTGCGTAATACGCACGACTCATAGTAAAAACCTAGGCTGCGTAATACGCACGACTCATAGTAAAAACCTAGGCTGCGTAATACGCACGACTCATAGTAAAAACCTAGGCTGCGTAATACGCACGACTCATAGTAAAAACCTAGGCTGCGTAATACGCACGACTCATAGTAAAAACCTAGGCTGCGTAATACGCACGACTCATAGTAAAAACCTAGGCTGCGTAATACGCACGACTCATAGTAAAAACCTAGGCTGCGTAATAACTCGTTTGCAAATGGAAAATATTCAAAATTTCTACAAGATAATTGCATTGAACACTTTATAATACATATATGCACTGGTCTAATTTTATTATGACCAAAAACTAAGAAATTGAACAATCGATATATATATATATATATATATATATATATATATATATCCAAGTATGGGTGGAATAATATTCCCCATCCAAAGAAACACTATTTTTAAAAAAGTGCTCAATACAAAGTAGAGCTAATAATAATAATAATATTTATTAATAAATTATAACATTGATATGTTATAATATCACTACAAAAGTAGCTATTTTGTTTCGACACTTTTTGTGTCTTTTCAAGTGATGTTGTTATTTCGAAATGAATGGCTTTAAAAGGTTAAGAACAAGCAAGAATGCCTCCCTGATGAAAGAGGTCTTGCTTGTTCTTAACCTTTAAAGCCATTCATTTCGAAATAACAACATCACTTGAAAAGACACAAAAAGTGTCGAAACAAAATAGCTACTTTTGTAGTGATATTATAACATATCAATGTTATAATTTATTAATAATATTATTATTATTATTATATATATATATATATATATATATATATATATATATATATATATATATATTATTACACTTTGAGTACTGGTGCTAATAAAATAGAGTTAATAACAAGTAAAACAAGAAGAGACTTCCGACTCAGCATCGAACCCTGACTAGCGAGGTCATGTTGTTATTCCTTCAGCTATAGTTAATTTGAAAAGGTTAATTATATAAGTAACTTTGTAGATTTAATAGAATAAAGAGATTATGAAAGATTCAAGGTAAAATAGAAATGTAACGGACATTAAATTAAAAAAAATAAATTTAATTAAAAAAAATTAAATTAAATTAAAAAAAAAGAATTAATTAAAAGAGATAGTTGAAAGGCATTTCCTGAAACATGAAATGATTCATAAAATAGAAATAAAATGTACATTAGTGAAGAATATTCAATTTTTCCTCGCCAAAACACAACACTGAATTTCATTGACGATGCAATTTTCAGGCGTTTATTGAAACCGCCAGGAAGTGAGATATATATATAATAAAACCGAGTCTGTACGTATCTAGATCCTAAAATTTTACAAAAGCAAACCTTGAGGACCACAAATAACCGGCAGAATCTAAGTCCGTTACCGTCCGTCGCTATAAAGCGTTGGACAAGAGGGGGAAAAAAAAGAAAACCGCGGAGTACCGACAATACATACAGTATCTCGCAGCAAAGAAAAAAAAACCTCAAACGGAACCAACCACAAAGAAAGAAAAGTGCTCGATACAAACTAACCAATTCGAATTAACAAAGAGGAAGTAACGTAGAGCAAAAACACACGCTTTTTTTCTTTTTCCTCCGAACCTCCCCTTCCCCAGTTGGGTTTGCTGGTTGGTTAGTCTTTGCTCGGTGTGTCTATTTATTTGGTTAATCCCTGGTCTGCCGTTGCCCTGACGAGCCGTTGTGCGAAACTGCGGTAGGTCTTGGCGCGTGTGTATATATATATATATATATATATATATATATATATATATATATATATATCTTCAAGTAAAGGGTACGTATGGATGGAATAATATTCTGTATCCAAAGAAACACTATTCTTAAAAATGTGCTCAATGCAAATTAGAGGTAATAATAATAATAATAATAATAATAATAATAATAATAATTAAACTTGTCTATTAATTGATATGGCTTGTCCAGCGGATTGTAGCATAGCAATCAAGGAATTTGAAAAGCTGTCAAAATATAAAGACCTGGAAATTGAAATAGAAAAAATGTGGAAACTGAAAACAAGAGTTGTGCAGTTAGCAGGTGCACTTGCAATGATAAAAAATGGAACAAAACAACACATTGAAAGAATCCCTGGAAACCCCAGCTTAAGAGATATACAAAAAATTGTCTTATTAAGTACAGCCCACACACTAAGGAAAACTTTATCTATGTAATGCTAGGGATGATAGGGAAGATAGAAAAACATGAAATGGAGCCATAACAACACGCCACGACCTGCCTTAGGTCTCCCCGCAGACTTGGTTGGTAGTGAGACCAAAGCAGAAATCGAAATATGACATGATAATTATAATAATAATAATAACTATATATATATATATATATATATATATATATATATATATATATATATAGTACTGTGCAAAGTATTAGGACAAGAACTATTTTATCTTTTATGAGGCATATTGACAAAAAATAAACAATTTAATTCAAGTAATTTTGTTTGATTTACTCAACAATATCTTTAACAAGGAAAATACTTGTTACATAATAAGTTTAATATTTAGTATAATAGCCTTTTGCTTTGATCACAGCCTTCATTCTGTCAGGCATTGACATCACAAGCTTTTTCAATGTTTCTTATGGTATCTTCTGCCTTTAGATTTATCATTTTTTTATTCAAAATATCCCATAGATGTTTAATAGGATTGGATTGAGATCAGGGCTCTTTCTTTTAGTAAAATCACTCTTACAAAGGTTTGAAGTATGTTTAGGGTCATTTTCTTGTTGATAAATAAATCCTTGTCCTATTAAACGTATCCCAGATGAGACACTACGGCGGATAAGAATCTGGTGATACATTTTTTATCCATCTTTCCATCAATTTTCTTCAAGTCTCCAACTCCCTGGCCACTAAAGCATCCACAAATAAGAATATTTCCACCTCCATGTTTCATTGTTGGCACAATGCATTTTGCAAGGTGTCTTTCATTTGATATCCGCCGAACAAACTGTCTTCTTTAAGAGCCAAAAAGTTCAAATTTTGACTCGTCTGTCCAGAGTACTTTCGTCCACTGATCTACCGTCCAATCCTTGTGTTGTTTTGCAAATACTAAGCGCCTTATTACGTTTACTTCACCACGCAACAATGGTTTCCTAATCGCTACTACCGATAGTCGACAAAACTATTAGGGCAGGGGTGATTTTAATCTTTATTTTGATGCCTCATAAAAGATAAAATAGTTCTTGTCCCCATACTTTTGTACAGCACTGTGTGTGTATATATATATATATAATGATAATAATAACTAGTTAGATTCTGTAAGAATGCACTCCGTAAATTTATGCCAATATAAACTTTCGAAAAAACCATTAAAATTATTCCAGATGAGACACTACGGCGGATAAGAATCTGGTGATACATTTTTTATCCATCTTTCCATCAATTTTCTTCAGGTCTCCAATTCCCTGGCCACTAAAGCATCCACAAACAAGAATATTTCCAACTCCATGCTTCATTGCTGGCACAATGCATTTTGCAAGGTGTCTTTCATTTGATCTCTGCTTAACATACTGTCTTCTTTAAGAGCCAAAAAGTTCAAATTTTGACTCGTCTGTCCAGAGTACTTTCGTCTACTGATCTATCGTCCAATTCTTGTCTTGTTTTGCAAATTCTAAGCGCTTTCTTAAGTTTACTTCACGCAACAATGGTTTCCTAACCGCTACTACAGGTAGTTTGTAAAAGTGGTAGAACAGGGGTGATTTTAAACTTTATTTTGATGGCTCATAAAAGATAAAATAGTTCTTGTCCTAATACTTTTGCACAGTACTGTATATATACTGGGTGCGATTGGTAAATTGTCGCAATTATTTTGATGCCTCATAAAAGATAAAATAGTTATTGTCCTAATACTTTTGCACAGTACTGTATATATACTGGGTGCGATTGGTAAATTGTCGCAATTATTTTGATGGCTCATAAAAGATAAAATAGTTCTTGTCCTAATACTTTTGCACAGTACTATATATATATATATATATATATATATATATGTATAGTAGTTTCCTTGGTAATTTGTAAGATTAATTCCACGGGGATAGTAATCCGAAGAGAACTCAGTGTTAGAATTTAACAGAGAATTATAATGAAAACAAAGTGGGTGCCTTTATAAATACATTGGTAGAAGTTTCAGTCAGTCATTTAAGTGCCATACGTGACACACGCGTGGGCGATCATGTCTCGAAAGAGGCATAGCTAACTGGGCAGATGATTATCCCGCAGTAGGTTGCCATTGCTTTCTGCGGAAGACTGGTTGCCGACCAAGGCTAAAGAAGCCAATCTGACCTGTTATTTAACCCATAACTGGAGGGAAGAGAGGGATTAATATTTTTCCCAAAAGTATTTGCGCGTAAGTGAATGCAAAGAATTCAACTGGTATTCGAAGACGGCTTATCGGTTTCTCGTTTCAAGCCAAACAGAGCTCCTCTGACCAAAATTGAATAATTTTAGTCTAGGGAGTGGTTTTGTAAAATTCTCGCGAAATAAACTTTTACCAATGGATTTATAAAGGCATCCAATTTATTTTCATTACATATATATATATATATATATATATATATATATATATATATATATGTGTGTGTGTGTGTGTGTGTGTGTGTGTGTGATATTTTCTATTCAGACTACTTCACAAAATATGGCCAAATATAAGATATCTGGGGCTTAAGACAAATTTTTTTCAACCTAAAAACTTTTCATAACCCTCATATATATATATATATATATATATATATATATATGATATTTTCTATTTAGACTACTTCACAAAATATGGCCAAATTTAAGATATCTTGGGGTTAAGATTAATTTTTTCAACCTGAAAACTTTTCATAACCCTCATATATATATATATATATATATATATATATATATATATTTATATATATATATATAGGCACACATATATGCATGTATATATTTATAAAAATATACAAACATATGCATGCACACACTCACACGCACATATATATGTGCAAAAGTCTATAAACAAATGGCTAAACATTTTTGACAACGATTTAATCTTTTTTTAACTTCTTTCGTTTATTTTGAGATTACCCTTTTACAAAAGTATAAATAAAATTTGGAAAAAAGCAGAAAGCATCTTCTGGTCCTCAAGTCTATCTTCGTTAAGAAAAAAATTAAAAAAGAAAAAGAAAAAAATCACCTAGACGTTCAGATGAACGGACGGACAAGCGAAAAGAAAGATACAAGGAAAAACGACTCGGCTTTTACTTGAAGGAAATTACGGACTGGACTGGAAAATCTCGACTTTTGAGATTTGAATACACATTGAAAACAAAAAGGAAATTCTTAATAAAAAAAAAAAGAAAAGAAAATTCTTTTAAAAAATCATGAACTAAGGACTCACAATGACAACAGTAATAATCCTCTTAGTCAGTCATATTGAGATTAACATCACTTTGAAATAATGATTTCAAGCTTGACTGTCATGATAGCGTTGGCTATTACATCTGAAGATGTCTCCAGTGTCCTCTTCATAACACAGCTGCCATTTCATGGTTCAGGAAATGCATTTCAACTCTTTTAATCCATTCTTTTCTTTTTTTTAAAATAATAATCTCATGTCCGTCATAGTTCTATTTTACCTTGAATCTTTCATAATAAACAAAAGAAAACAAATCTCTTTATTCTATTCAATCCACAAAGTTACTTATATAATTAACCTTTTAAAATTACGTAATTAACCATAGCCTAATGGATAACAACATGGCCTCGGTAGTCTGTGTTCGATCCTGAAACGGAATTCTCGTCTAGACATAACTTCTTCTATGTCCCTTCAGGACGTAGGCGTTTATAATCTTTCACATCTCCCTAACCCTGGTGGCTTTTAGCACGCTTTCTCCTGTAACATCTCGCAGCCCCCGTATGTCATCCACCTGATCAGGCCCTTCATATATTTTATCCGCAGCTTTCCTCTGTCGCTTTTTCCTTCTGTCTGGCCTGTTAGTATCAGGTTCACCAAGCCCTCCTTCCTCATTGCATGTCCCAGGAAATTCAGTTGTCTCTTCCTGATGATTAATATTAATTTCCTTTTCGTTTCCAATATTAATTTCCTTTTCGTTTCCAATATTAATTTCCTTTTCGTTTCCAATATTAATTTCCTTTTCGTTTTCATGTAAATAACTAGTGAGCCCTAATTTCTGTGTATTTTCTTAGATAATAGTCTTCCCATAGTATATTTTTATCAATTAACCCATAGAACGGGGACTACTGGGAGTGAAATAGAAAGAAAAGATTAGAGAAGGAAGTGCAAACCCAAAGAAAAACAGGAAAAAAAGAGATAAACATTTAGTCATGACAATGGAAGAGTTTGAACCGGATGATAGCTAAACCTATCTATTTTCCCTGAGTAGAAAAAAAAAATTATGGGAAAGTTTTATAATTTGCTTGAAGCATTGTGTATATTGTCTTAAGACGGTTCACGGACGAACGCGAAAACAAGCATTCTGAAGATGAGATTTTGATCTCGAAATATTAATGAACTAGCAGTATATGCTCGGGTGTAATGGCAGCTTTAAAACTAATCCATGGTCCTTGAGCTCAGACTCTTTGGACGTTGGCACGAAAGACTAAACAGCAATACTTGTTTCCAGTTAAAGCGAAACCGTAGACTGAAAGAAAAATGAATGGATGTAAGTCAAATTTTGATTTCCTGCTATCGATATCAAATAAGTTTTGTTCGTCGTAAACTGAATTTTAAAGGCTAAATAAGTCCTCTGAGTAAAAGGTATCATGGCTGAGACTAAGAACTACAATTATACCTACTTAGAGTCAAACCCGAAGCAAAAACTAAAATAAAAGGGCTGAAAAAAAATACAGACATACAGGCAGATAAACAGACACAGACATACAAGCATCTTGCCTTTTATATATATATATATATATATATATATATATAATATCGATTTTCTGCACTGTTGTAAGAAATGCAACCTTGAAACTTCTGAGTCTCGTTTCTTATGTCTTTGTCTATGAGTGTATCAAATTTGATTAAAATCGGACCACTATAAGACGATTTTTTCGATAATCGATTTTCGATATTTATCGGAGGTAACACGACGCAGAACCTAGCTAAGAACACTCGCAGACGCTTATAGTACAACTGTGTAAATTTTAAAGAAAATCGGTTCAGCCATTTCGGAATCTATAGGTAACGGACACACATACACACACACACACACACACACACACACATACACACACACACACATACACACACACACAGACAAAGTTCCATTTATAAATAAGTTTAGATAGATAATAATAAGTAAAATCCAACAATTTCTTTACCTTCCTTTATTTTACTAAACGCATTATGACAGCCTTCAAGACCTAACCATACACATAAAATATATATATATATTTTAATTATATCACCCCAAGCAAGGCGGTGACGTCACTGATGCGCATGGGGCTACTTAAGAGTAGAATGATAGGAAAAAAAGACAGCCGGGAACCACATCCTAAACAGGAAACAAGGGATGAGCCTATTCACCTGTTCAAAAGACGTGGGTGGTGTGTGAACCGGGCGATAGTTAAGTCTATCTACTCCAATTGAGAACAAAAAAAAAGAGAAAAGAAAAAAAGTGAAAGAAGATTGGGGGGAAAAAAAGAAAAAAAGCCGGGAACCACATCCTAAACAGGAAACAAGAGATGAGCTTCTTCACCTGTTCAAAAGACATGGGTGGAGTGTGAACCGGGCGATAGTTAAGTCTATCTACTCCAATTGAGAACAAAAAAAAAGAGAAAAGAAAAAAAGTGAAAGAAGATTGGGGGGAAAAAAGAAAAGAAAGCCGGGAACCACACCCTAAACAGGAAACAAGGGATGAGCCTCTTCACCTGTTTAAATGACGTGGGTGGTGTGTGAACCGGGCGATAGTTAAGTCTATCTACTCCAATTAAATTAACTGAGTAATATTTAGTAAATAACATTTTAAATTTAAGGCGGATACGTTAGATGTCTTGAGTTGAAGTAAACGTCAGAAGAAATCGAATACTCCTCTTCGAAATACATCGAAGGTGTGTTAACGGGGTACCAGATTCCACCTGCTAGTGGAAAAAATATATCATACCGAAGAAATATGAAGTGAATGAGGTAGTTCGCTGCGATGTGCTGATCATGGCTGATCTTAATGGTGATGTGATCGATCCCGACTTGGCAGCACAGATACAGTCACTTTCTCACCGGCGCAATGTGGCTTCCCTGTGTCTCTTTTACAAACACTTTCACTGCTTCTGCTCCGAATAACTTAGCTCCCTAGTGCCCACTAAGTATGAATTTACTCGTGCCACAAAATTAGCAACTAGGCCCCACCCTTTTACCGTGAAACCAATAAAATGTAAACGCAAATTCTACTCCATCAGTTTTTTTTCTTGCATTTCCCACCTGTGGGGTTCCCTTCCGTTTACTTGCTTTCCCGACAGCTACAATCTCCAAGAACTTAAATCTAAATTCAATAGTCATCTCTTATCTCACTGACTTCATTCCTCTCTCTCATGCTCCTTTCTCCGTCCACTCCACTCTCATCTGTATTCTCATCCTTTTCTTACTCACTTCCTGACACCCCCTATAACCTGTCACTCTTTCTCATAACTTTCCTTCTATGTAACTCCTTACAAAACAATGGCAGTAAACTACCTTGCTTTGGACGACATGATTATTAAAAAAAGGTCATCTCCTATCTCACTAACCTGCATCCTCCCTCTCATGCTCCTTTCTCCGTCCACTCCACTCTCATTGTATCCTCATCCTTCTCTTACCCACTTCCTGACATCCCCTATAACCTGTCACTCTTTCTCATAAGTTTTCTTCTATGTAGTCCCGTACAAAACAGTGGCAGTAAACTGCCTTGCTTTGGGCGATATGGTTATTAAAAAAAAGTCATCTCCTATCTCACTAACCTGCATCCTCTCTCTCATGCTCCTTTCTCCGTCCACTCCACTCTCATCAATATTCTCATCTTTTTCTTACTCACTTCCTGACACTCCCTATAACCTGTTACTCTTTCTTATAACTTTCTTCCTACGTAACCCCCTGCTCACCAGTGGCAGTAAAATACCTTGATTGGTGCGGTATGGTTATAAAAATAATAATAATCGATCAGTGAAATTCGTCACACTCAAGAACCAGAAGATACTTTTAGACTCTTATAGCAGCAGTATTTCATTTTCAGTGTACAGGGTACGATGGGTAAATACAGGGTACGATGGGTAAATTCTCTCCATTTAATATTTTTAATTTCGCGCATATGTTTTGTATGTTCTGTACTTGTTTTACAATGAAGTAGACTAAATGATTTTCTCTCACATCTCGTTCGCATATAACAATCATTCAGTCCTACTCGCAGACAATTTTTCCATATAACCGTCTCACACCAAGGAAAGCAGTACTGCTACTGGTGCACAGGGGGTTACATAATAGGAGAGTGAAGAAAGAGGAGAACAGGTCACAGTAGTTGTCGGAGAATGAGTAAGAGAAAAACGGGGACATTTGCGTAAAGAGAGCTGCGTGAGAGCAAAGAGTAAAGTGAGAAGAAGGATGGGAGACCAGGAATTTAATTTGAGTTTGTGTCTTGTTTAACGGCATATCAACACCTCTGTGGGTTATTTAATGCCAAAATGATGGGATTTTAAGATATTTTCTTTTAATGTTCGGTTATAGTGAGAAGGTTGATTTAGTCAGGTTTTAATAAAATTTTTCTGTTTTTATTCTTTTAATTTAAGAAAACTGAAAATGTCTTCTAGTTTTGTATTAAAAAATGTTTTGCTGAGAATATTTTTTCTTTCAAAAATGTGTTATGGTAATAATTGTTTTCTTTTAAAAAATGTATTGTTTGCAAAATTTTTCCTTCAAAAATGTATATTTTTCTACAAAAGTCTATTTTTATGTATATATTTCTATAAAAGTCTATTTTTATACTTTCATAGTGTTTTGACCCTAGTTTTGGGGTTAACTATCTGCCCATAGCTGGGGCCCTAACAGGTGCCACCACTCCGGGTCAGATTGAACCTGAGAACATTAAGCCATTAAGAGGTGCTTTCATGTTCCTCACAACCTCTCAATCAGAGAGAATTGCTGCCGGAGACCCAAGATATAAGAGATGACAGTTGACGTTGCATTTAAACTCTTTTAGATTATAGCTATCAGGGAAACAAGAATATGGAAGGGAGTTCCTCAGGTGGGAAGTGCGAGAGAAAAAGCTGAGAGTAGAAGTTGTGGTTACACTTGGTAGTTTTCACAGTAAAAGGGCGGGACCTTGTTGCTAGTCTAGTAGGTCGAGTAAATTCGTTTTGGGGAGCACCAAGTCAAGAATTTGAAACCTACTGAGTGTTGATACTAACTGCGTGTTAGAAATTAGCTATTTCATAAGAACAGCCTTGTGGAGAGCTTGAACCTCAATGTGTGTCTCAATCCTTGTTCGAAACTTAGTAAATATTGTCGAGTTATTGTTGAAATAAATAACGAGAAGACTCAGGAACAGTGAAATAAAATAATGTATTAACCAAAATACAAATAGTTGTTAAAGACGAGTCGTATCTCCACTCAGCTACAGGACAAATCAGGTTACGACCTTTACTCTCTCAGTCTCTGGATCTAACTGCCAGGAAGACAGAACCTGGTAACCGGACGTGACGTTAGGAATAGTCCATTAGTCAATAGACTGACAGGGGTGCCACCCTAACAGAACTAAAACAGTAATCTCATCTTACTCAGGTGTTCGTGCATTCTTCTTCTATGTACTATTTTCATTCAGGACATCGGTGATTATGTCTCTCCACAATTTCCTATCCTTTTTAGCACTTATTAAATTGTGTTTGTGTTCAGTTAAGTGTCAGAGGTGATAAACGCTTGGGCGATCATGTCTCAAAAGACTTTCCTTTTCCTTTTGTCGTACACATGTTCAGGTGTGAAATGTGTGGGAGATTTGGTATTTGCTGGGTTGTATGCGCTTCCGTATTTTACGGGTCTGGCTCTCAGATTATTTCCCCCACAAATACAACACTCTGTTTTACCATCGCGCAAAGTGAAAGGAACAATTTACATCGGACATTCAACAACAAACAATTTATTATGTGACAAATAAAATGGTATGTAGAAACCAACAAAATACATGATTCGAAAATTGCCTTTTTGAGAAATATAAACTTGGCAAGAAGTTAATTTTTGTCCAAAAACGTGTATAAGTTTACATTAGCAGAGTCTGTAAATAAGCCTTTCCTACTTACATTTGGTGCGTTTCAGTTGGCGACAGCGTGTCGCGTTGCTGAAAGAAAGTTCGTCGGTTTATTCTTTTTAAGGTCCTTGGAGCGAGGTCACGAACTTTTGGCATGGAAGAAATGACATGGCCGGCAAAGTATACGGTGGCATGCGGACTTAATGGCCTGCTTGGTGACTGACCTTTTTCGCTAACAGTGTGTATTATATACATTAATAGGGGATCAACTAATCTTCCTAACATTAGGGTGTGAAAACATTTACTGACCAATCAGATTTATTATTTTACATTTTTGTTTTGGGGCCTAAATATTTTTGTGTTAATTTACTTCCGATCTTATTTTTCTAGAATGTTCTTATTCTAAGTTTTTAGCTGATTGGTTGAGAAATATAAAAATGTAATCTAAATTCTACTGACGTTTTGATCCAATTTCTCTAGAATGTTCTATTGTGTTTTCCTGTTGCTTATTTTAATAAAAAAAAATATGTATCCCATAAATGCTTCCATATTAGGGTTTTCGTCAGACGCGTAAGACTTTGTTGTACCGATAAATGCTTCTCATTTAGATTGATGCATTCAGTGGATTCGGAATTTGAAAACCTGCTTGATATTTGCATGCACAAAAGAATGAATGAAAGAACCAAAGAATGAAAGAGAATCAAAGAATGAAAGAAAGGACGAAAGAGCGAAAAACAAAAGAATGAAAGAGAGAACTAAAGAAAGAACGAACGAACGAAGGAACGAAAGATTGGAAGAAAGAATGAAAGGCCGAACCGACGAAAGAATGAAAGAACGAAAGAATGAATGAATCAACGAACGAAATAATGAATGAAAGATTGAATGAAACAACGAATGGAAACTATAAGCTGCCGAGTAATAGAATTGAAAAGAAGGAAAACATACGTCTAAGTGCTCACACGTTGATCCGCTGTATCCAGGCTGACACTGGCACATATTATTAACACAGTTTCCGTGGCGGTTGCAAATTATCTGCAAATCAATAAAAAATAAAAAAATAAAAAATAAAATACAAATAAATCGGGAACAGTGAAATAAAATAATGTATTAACCAAAATACAAATAGTTGTTAAAGCTGAGTTGTATCTCTACTCAGCTACAGGACAAATCAGGTTACGATCTTTACTCTCTCAGTCTCTGGATCTGACTGCCCGGAAGACAGAACCTGGTAACCGGACGTGACGTCAGGAATAGTCCATTAGTCAATCGACTCACAGGGGTGTCACCCTAGCAGTAAATTACCTCCTTACAGAATATTTCCTTTTTCTTTTTTTAATAATTTCACCCCAAGCAAGGCGGTATCGCCACTGATGTGCAGGGGGGCTACATAAGAGAGTTAAAGTTTTAGACAGGAAAAGAGTGAAGACAAAGATGAACCAGCTACAGGGGGAGAAAGAGAAAGGGAAGGAGAAGGATATGAACACAGCAGTGAAAACAGTTACGAAAGCAGAGAGAAAGGAAAAGAACAAGATACACGGGGTGATGTAGAAAGGACTGGAATTACATAAGAGAGGTTAAGTATTAGGCAGTAGGAGAGTGAAGACAAAGACGAACCCGCTACAAGGGGGTGAAAGAGAAAGGGCATGAGAAGGATGCGAACACAGGAGTGAAGACAGTTCCGAAGGTAGAGAGAAAGGAAAAGAACAAGATACACGTGGTGATGTGGAAAGGGCTGGAGTTAAGTAGATAAGTCAAGAGATAGGAATTGACTTTGCATTTAAATTCTTGGAGGTTATAGCCGCCAGGAAATCAAGTATATGGAAGGAAGTTCCACAGGCGGGAAGCGCGAGAAAAGAAGCTGATGGAGTAGAATTGTCGCCTGCATTTGGTTGATCTAAATGTAAAAGGGTGAGACCTTGTTGCCAGTCTGGTTTCCCGAGTAAATTCTTGGGGAGGGGGCATCAGTGACCTAAGTTCGTCAGAGCAGAATCCATAAAAATATTTATAGAAGAGACAGAGGGAAGCCACGCCCCGCCGATTAGAAAGTGGTTGGAGTCGTGCTGCGGAACCAATCACATTACAGATTCTTCTTTGAAGCCTGTCAAGAACACTGACATGAACAGCAGGGGCGCCTTACCAGATATGACAACAGTAGGGGAGTATTCGAAACGCTTTATTGTACACACATTGTTGTAAACTAACGCTAAACGTTGTAAATATCTATAATTCCCAATTTCCTGGTATATCTACGTTTGCATATACGCCATCGCGAAGATTTGTCCTACGTAGTGATATAAAATCCCGAAGGTTGGTTAGATTTTTGCCATAACAAATTTAAAAATATCCACCTCTGTCCAAGATATATGGCTCACGGCCATATCACGTTGAATACACCGGTTCTCGCTCGATCACCGAAGTTAAGCAACGTTAAGCCTGGTCAGTACTTAGATGGGTGACCGCTTGGGAATACCAGGTGCTGTAAGCGTGGGAATACCAGGTGCTGTAGGCGTTTAGTGGCGGATATGCGTTGTGGTGCAGTGGATAGCGGCTCGGAAAGAGAAATAGGTGAACCGAGTTCGAATTCCAGTGGAATACCCTGCATTCACTTAAGCACTGGTACCCTTGGGAAAGGTATTAATCCTTCCCTCCAGTTATGGGTTAAATAACAGAGTTGGATGTGGGGACCCTGCCCTTAAAATCAAATCCCAATGAATCTTGGTATTGCTAGACACAAAACTTATATAAAAATAACAATAAATTGTTGAAAGAAAAAAGGTATTACCAGCAATAAATAAATAAAAATGTGGTTGGCAATAAATGGCCCGCCGAGGTTGATATGCCATAAAAACAACCAACCAAAATATATATTTGCCATTGTTTTTTTTAATAATTACTGGCAAACTGTCTTAATAAATTCTTACCACACTCCATCGTAGCATAGTTGATAGATTTACATTTTCTTTCATTATTGACAAACTATTATGATATGTAGTCTTCCAAGACGCAATACTGAACTTAATGTGGCTGAGCGTACAACGGCCGAAACATAATAGTTAGCAAGCTTGTCTCGCTAGAATTGTTACAACTGAGTAGTGAGTTCGATCCTCACTGGGTGTCCCATACTTTCTATTATGATATGTAGTCTTCCAAGACGCAATACTGAACTTAATGTGGCTGAGCGTACAACGGCCGAAACATAATAGTTAGCAAGCTTGTCTCGCTAGAATTGTTACAACTGAGTAGTGAGTTCGATCCTCACTGGGTGTCCCATACTTTCGGCCCTGTGCCACATCTAAGCTGCACTTAGTAAATCATCATGTATTTGGCGTTCATGCATTAGCACGAACACTTCCCTTGTCGGACTCTCTGCCTTTGGGTGGAGAGTAACCCAGTCAAGACTCCGCCGAAGGGTAGAGTCTCGTCTTGAAAATATTAGACAATAATTTTTTGCCCGGGCTTTAGAGCCAGGATTCCCCACGTTAAAATTACCTTGTACCACATTCCAGCTCGGTGGTGAGGTAGATAAATATCATTCAATACTCACCGAGACAAGTCACTGCATAAGTATTATTTAATTCTTTCATAATTACCCAGGATTGCTTATCAAGAATGAACCACTTCATTCATGATAGTAAGGAGGGTAGCTGACTCTTACCACAACCCAAACATCTGTTAATAAATATTATTACCCATATCCATTATAGTTGATACATTTGCTCAATTTTTTTTTATTAGTGATACCACTTATTAATAAATAAAATTAGCTCCGTCTCATAATATTTAATATATTTACCTAATTTTCTTTTGATTATTGGTAGTACTTTTGAATAAACATCACTACCTTTGCCTCATGATTGTTGCTATATAGACACAGTTTTCTTTGGATTATTGGTACCACTTATTAATAAATATTACTATTCGTAAAGCCTCCATTGGAATCATGAGTTATCTCCCACTAACCCTGCAAGTTCCTTGTTCATCACTGCTGCAGCCTGGTATTGAACTCACAACTCTAAGTGTCAAGTCAGGAACTAACCAACGTTAGTTTACGCAATGAATGAGGATGATATACCCCAGTGATTGTAATAAAGGATTGGGTTCGAAGTTCCTAGCACCTGAAGAAGGCTGGAGCGTACAACGGCCGAAACGTCGTACAAATGGCAACAAAGATGAGGGCGATAGTCCGAATAATGTAAATACTACCTTATCTCATAAACATAGACAAATAAAGGGTTTGGTTCGAAATTACTAGCGCCTGAAGAAGGCTGGAGCATACAACGGCCGAAACATCGTACAAATGGCAACAAAGATGAGGACAATAGTCCGAATAATGTAAGTACTGTAAATACTACCTAATCTCGGAATTATAGACAAATACTCCATAGTTTCATCCTTAGTTTGCATATAACGGACGAGTGGTCGCTTCCACAGGCAGCACTTGTATAGGTTTTGCAATGAAGATGTGCATTCCCGAATCTCTTGTTGATAGTAATATATTCAATTTGGTTCTTAGTTTATCCTGTTGGATTTCCTCATGTCCATAGTCGTCTTGGGTGCTTTTGGAACCAGGTGTTGGTTTTTATCTGGTCATTCGTTGTGTAGCATTGGAACCATTTCTCACCGCGGTCATTGCAGTGTCCTGGTCAGATTTCCTATTCTGTACTTTGTTTTTTAGGTGCATGTACCAATTTTAGGTGCATGTACCAATTTTACCGATATATTGAGGGGCTTGTCTTTCAGTTTAACAACCAGAATTCGTTCAGATATCTGGCTGTGTTCCATCACGTATTTCCTTTCAGTTTAACAACCAGAATTATTTCAGATATCTGGCTGTTTTCCATCACGTATTTCCTTTCAGTTTAACAACCAGAATTCGTTCAGATATCTGGCTGTGTTCCATCACGTATTTCCTTTCAGTTTAACAACCAGAATTCGTTCAGGTATCTGGCTGTGTTCCATCACGTATTTCCTTTCAGTTTAACAACCAGAATTCTTTCAGATATCCGGCTGTGTTCCATCGCGTATTTCCTTTCAGTTTAACAACCAGAATTCGTTCAGGTATCTGGCTCTGTTCCATCACGTATTTCCTTTCAGTTTAACAACCAGAATTCTTTCAGATATCTGGCTGTGTTCCATCACGTATTTCCTTTCAGTTTAACAACCAGAATTCGTTCAGGTATCTGGCTCTGTTCCATCACGTATTTCCTTTCAGTTTAACAACCAGAATTCTTTCAGATATCTGGCTGTGTTCCATCACGTATTTCCTTTCAGTTTAACAACCAGAATTCGTTCAGGTATCTGGCTCTGTTCCATCACGTATTTCCTTTCAGTTTAACAACCAGAATTCGTTCAGGTATCTGGCTGTGTTCCATCACGCATTTCCTTTCATTTTAACAACCAGAATTCGTTCAGGTATCTGGCTGTATCCCATAACGCATTTCCTTGTGTCTTTATTCAGTATAATGCGGTTTTTCATTATTTTCACCTACTGCATATATAACTCTGTGGTCGTCACTGAGGAAATGTGTCCCCTTTACGCCATTAATGTTGGTGATACCTGTATCGCATGTCGTAACCTTACAGGGCGAGGAGTTAGTGTCCTTAGGCTTAACCATTTTCACGCCGTTAGGGTTTATAAGATATAAGTTTGGGGATCGTTTTCTTGCGAAACGAAGGCTGTGATCTGAGCATCCATACGAGGAGGATGGTAAATTATTTTATTTATGTTTTGTTTCTTTTATGGACAGCAATAAAATTCTGCGAAATGGGATCGACGCGGAGGCCAAAACTTGACCAAAAAGTAAATCATTAATAAATGAAGGAAAAATTTGTGGATAAAGTGGTATTTGACCGGATGTCGGAAACTTCCGTCTCTGTATTTCTTTTTTTTAATAAACACAGTCAGGAATGAGGTTAGTTCTAGACAACCAGTTGGCGGGGAAAGGATGTTTATCGAAATTTGAGTAGAGTTTTGAAGCTGCACGTCGTCATGTATAGATGAGCAGAGAAGTAGTAAAAGAAAATCAAACAGCTCGCTGGTTGGAGGGAAACACCGAATCGAATTCTCTCATAGAATGCTTACCCTTTTGTAACCTACCTATACCCCAGACCTTACAAGTGCATCCTTAAACAGACAACTAGCCATATTTATCATCAGGCCATTAATTACCATCTTTTGTCTCCTCGTCAATGTAAATGAACCTTTCTCAGTTTTTATGCACACCGATGCGAACAAGAAATGTGGGGTCATTGTTTTTTTGGCAAGAATGGCAACGAAAAGAAAATTAATAGTGAGTATCAAGAAGAGACAACTGAAGTTCCTGGGACATGCAATGAGGAAGGAGGGCTCGGAGAACCTGATACTGACAGGCCAGATAGAAGGAAAAAGAGTCAGAGGAAGGCAGCGGATAACATATTTGAAGGGCCTGATCAGGTGGATGACGGAACGGGTGTTGCGTGGTGTAACAGGAGAAAACGTATTAAGAAGCACCAGGGATAGGGAGACATGGAAAGCTATGATAGCCTACGCCCTAAAAAGATAGAGCACATAGAAGAAGAAGAAGAAGAATAAGAAGAAGAAGAAGAAGAAGAAGATACATGAGGAAAATATGCTCCGAATTTGATCATAACAAAGTTTTATCGTAAGAATATATATTTTATTATTAAACGTGGTGACCAAAGGATTCTTCGATGACTAAATAACATTTTTTATCCGTTGTCGAACCTTCATGATTTTAGTTACTATTTTCTTTTTGCGTCAGCAGGTGACATTTTTTTTTTTAATCATATCACCCCAAGCAAGGCGGTAACGCCACTGATGTGCAGGGGGCTACGTAAGAGTGAACAGATTGGAAAAGAGAAAAGAGAAAGCCGGAAACCACATCCTAAACAGGGAACAAGGGATGAGCCTTTTCATCTCTTCAATAGACGTGGGTGGAGTGTGAACCGGGCGATAGGTTAGTCTATCTACTCCAATTAAATTGTTAAATTGCAAATGTTAACCTACTTTTTAAAGTGAAAAAATGCATCTGCGTCTGACTTACGGCCATATCACGTTGAATACACCAGTTCTCGCTCGATCACCGAAGTTAAACAACGTTGAGTCTGGTCAGTACTTAGATGGGTGACCGCTTGGGAAGACCAGGTGCTGTAAGCGTTTAAGGACGGATGTGCGTTGTGGTGCAGTGGATAGCGGCTCGGAAAGAGAAGTCTACGAGCCGAGTTCGAATGCTAGTTGAATACCCTGCATTCACTTAAGCACTGGTATCCTTGGGAAAGGTATTAATCCGTTCCTTCCCTCCAGTTGTTATGGGTTAAACAACAAGGTAGGATCCTGCCCTTATAAAACAAATCCCCAATGAATCTTGATACTTGAAAAGAAAAAAGTATTACTAGACACAAAACATATAAAAACAACAATAAACTGTTGAAAGAAAAAGGTATTACCAGCAATAAATAAATAAAATTTAGTTACCAATAAATGACTCGCCGAGGTTGAGATGCCATAAAACAACCGACAAACGTTTGAGTTTTGTTTAATGACATATCAACCTCTGTGGGTTATTTAATGCCAAAAAAGTGGGGTCTTAAGCTATTTTTTAATGTTTGGCTATAGTGAGAGGGTTGATTTAGTCAGATTTTGATCAAAATTTGTATTATTCTTTTTAGTTTTGAAAACTTAAAATGTCTTGTTTTGTATTCAAAAATGTATTGCCGGTAATAATTTGTTTTTCCTTCAAAAATGTATTATGACAATTTTTTTCCTTCAAAAATCCAGTTTGGAGGTTAACTATTTGCCCATAGCTGGGACCCTAACAGGTGCAACCACTCCGGGTCAGGTTGGACCTGGGAATAACAGCAATTAAGAGTTACTTCCAAGCTTCTCACAACCACCCAAATCAGAGACCTTGCTGCCGGATGCAGTTTACCGTCATACCCAGGACTAGAAAAATACATTGATTTGGAAACTGTTGCAAAAATTCAATAATTATCGACGATTGATGAAAATTTTAGAACTTTATTTACAAATGAATTAAATTATATTGTAATCATTTTTTTTTTAATCTTGGTAAAAACATATTTTACATCTGTTACACCACACCATCCTATTAAATTTTATAAAACTTTGAGAAAATTTATTTTTCTATGGATTATAATAGTTTTATGCAGAAATCTTAGGAGAATTTAAATCATCGTTTTTTTTTTGTTTTAAACAGGACCGCCAGTTACCGTAAATCCTCTCTGAATCGTAAAATTAACAATGCAATAAAACTAAGGCATTATTTAATTAGGAAAGGCTTTGAAATGATTTAAGAATAATGTACATTATAGACACTATTGTCTTACGAAAAAGCAATTCAATAAATAATTTATTTTTACCTGGATTGTTTTACGATTTATAAAAATTTAATTAGAATAATTTATTACGATTTAAATCTTAAAAAAGCTGTATTAATTTTGAGCGATTATATGATACTTTTATTATGTAAAAATTATGTTCACTAATCATAAATCCTATAGCAATCTACAATTCAGTGACCCCTTACTTACTTTTCCCGTTACACCAAATGGTGTGTAGTGCAGAGTTGTTGCTGTTTCCGTAACAAACTGTTCTTTATGGGACAGGGTTGTTAGCCCTGCGCCCAACCCCCAAACCTGAAGGAAGGTGGTTTTCTAATCGTAGCTTAGACGGGACACACGAAAGAAATAGGTATCCAGTGAGGATCTAACTCACTACTCAGTTATAGTGATTCTAGCGAGACGAGCTTGTTAACCATTACACCACGCCCTCAGTGACCCCAGTATTTTAAAAAGGAATTATTTTTTGTCTGTGTGTGTGTACAAAAATGTCTGTAATATGGCTGTTACTGTATGACATTATCAAAAATAAGAGCGGTAACTTGAGTAGATTTAAAGCCAAGGTTTTATAAAATTCAATAAAACATTAAGTACACAATTTGCATTGTTCGGACTGTTGTTCTCATCTTTGTTGCTATATTCACAACGTTTCGGACGTTGTACTCTTCGAACTTCATCAGGTGATTGAAATTTCAAACAGAACCCTTTATTTCATAAATTGGAATAGATTGTTCTAGTTCCACATGTCATGCCTTCTCTATATGCCTCAGTATCAATTATCTCCCTTTAACTCAACTTTGGGAGTTTTTTTTTCACATTTGCTGTAGCCAGGTATTGAACTCACAATTCTTTGGGTCACATCACTGCATCCAACCAACACTTTTATCCACTGGATCAGGTGTCCTTGAATTAAACGTTGTTATTATCGACATAATATGTCCAAATTATTTTGTCAAATATGCCTAAATCAAGATATTCTGCCTAAATGTACACATTTTAAAATTTATGATCACCATAATACCAACGCTCAACAATAATCACCAAGGATTAAAATAAAAATAGACATTATATGTCAAAATTATTTAATCAAACATGCTTAAATGAAGGAATGCTACCTAAATACGCACGCACACACACACACACACACACACACACACACACACACACACACACACACAAACAATCATACATATATACATACATATTAGTGGAAGGTAGTAAATAACCACCTCCAAAGGCATGAAACAATAAAAAAGCGCTCAATAAGTTCAGGATAAAGTAGAGCGAAAATAATCTCACAAATTGTCGAATATACACCAATAGCTCAGTGTATATTCCACAATTTGTGAGTTTATATATATATAGTCATCAGCGGACAG
Organism: Ascarosepion bandense; assembly: GCA_037127315.1. Lineage (NCBI taxonomy): Eukaryota > Metazoa > Mollusca > Cephalopoda > Sepiida > Sepiidae > Ascarosepion > Ascarosepion bandense. The sequence goes on from JBBBDQ010001884.1 coordinate 960,722, forward strand.
TCCTGTTTCGAAAAAAATATATATATATATATATATATAGTCATCCGCAGATAGATCTGTTTCGCTGTATCACAGCTCATCGGTATGGTTAGACTGCGATTGCTTTTAATACAGGATTGAAACTCGACCGAATTGGCGTCAGTTGGCGATTTTACCTCTGAGCTATGGGCGTTCGGTAGAAGAAAGCAGACTTTTTAGCGTGTATATTGTCATTATACCCGCCCAGTAGTCAGAGTGCTCTAATCCATTACTGAATGAATTATATATATATATATATATATATATATATATATTAGTCATCCACATACAAGCCTGTTTCGCTGTATCACAGCTCATCAGTGTGGCTAGATACATTCACTTGCTTCTGGCCGGGGATCGAAACTCGACCGATTTGGTGTCAGCCATCGACGCATGGAATCAGAGAAGGGAAATTTTAACGTGTTGTATAGAAGCAGTGTATACACACGCCAGTCACCGAGAGAACTCAATTCATTTCTGAAGAGTCACGCATATAGCAGAAGTGGAAACTGTTTTTAAAATGTTCTTCTCCAGAGAGCTCAATCGTAATGAGAGCATAATATCTTAGTCAGCCACATACAAGATATGTATATATATAGAGGCTGAATCTAATGGTTATATATTGCCCTGTTTAATATTTACTTTTTATAAAGTGCTCAATACAGATGTAGAGCGTTGATTTTTATTTTGTCATCTTTACAATGTAGAAGGGTCAGTTAGGCACTGTCTGTGAGATAAAGAGCACCATTTTGCAGTATTCTCTACAAGAAATTTGGAAATGGCATTCTGCATATCTTCAATAGAATTATTTCAGCGTGCTTTGGTGTCAATGTGAGGACAGTGCGAAAGATTCGGAAAGAGTTGAATGAGTGTAGTTGTGATTACGAAGTTACAGCAGCTCGAAGAAAACACTCTGATAGGAAAAGAACTAACGAAATGTTGGCGAGTGCCTAAGACTCAACACAGGGACCTTCATCAAATGCCTTTTAGAAGGTAGTGCTGCTCTGGGTCAAGATGCTGGCTATATATATAGCATAACTAGTAAGAGGACTCTGCACCCTGTCCCACAAATATGAGAACCAAGACATGGCTGACAGACAATGTCTGAGACCAAATTATTCCTTACATTTGGGCACCTAAAGTCCCAGATTGCAACTTACTGGATTTTTAGATGTGAGGCGCAGTTGATTAAGTGACCAACAAAACTCTTTAAACTGAACGTCACAAGGAGACGGTCTAGAAGAGACTACAACATTTCGAAGTCGTCTATGGGCGGTGGTTGAAGCAAAAAGCGATTTTATTAAATACACTGATTCTTTCGTATTTCAAGATATTTTTTGTGATATTTTGGTAAAGATATGCTAAAATGAGATGCAACTGCTATATCCAATTTTTGCGTTATTGAGACATCCGTTTATCCATCGCACCGTGTATGATTTTAATATGCAAATTGATGATTGTTCCTCATACTTAAGATATATGCACACACACACACACACACACACACACACACACACACACACACACACACACACACACATAAATAAATTTAAATAAAATGCATGTGCATCAGAATATATAAATAAAAGCGTGTTGCTTTCTCTTTTTTTTATTAAGCTGACTTCAATGATTTTTAGCCTTTTTTTTTTTTTTTACAAATATTTTATATGTGGTCACCTAAATCACCAGATTGCAACTTCCTTGATTATTGTGTGTTAGGTGCTGTCGAGCGAGTCAAAAAAGCATTCACCAACTTTTACA
>JBBBDQ010001884.1:967500-992500 GCA_037127315.1 Ascarosepion bandense
AATAAATAAGGAAACACACATAAATAAACACACATGAATAAGGAAACAGAAATTAATAAGGAAACACAAAAATTAGGGAAACATAAAAATAGGGAAACACACATAAATAACGAAACACATAAATAAACTCAAATAAATAAGGAAACACATAAATAAGGAAACACATGAATAAATATAAATAAATAAGGAAACACAAAATAAGGAAACACAAAAAATAAGGAGACGCACATAAATAAGGAAACAGACATGAATAAGGAAAATCAAATAAATGAAGAAACACACATAAGGAGGAAACTCCTATAAATACTGGGAAGTGCAATTGAAAAACTTTTTTTAATAGAAATATTTAAAAAATTTCAACCGACAGTAACACTAGCTGTTCGGTTAATAAATGCGAAATATTTCCTTGTAAGGAAACGGCTAAAGTTATTATATATATATATATATATATATATATATATATATATATATATATATTAAGTAATTCATCGAGCTTTATATTCGACCTCAACAGAATGCAGAAAGCACTGGACGGCCGTTTCGTTCTATATGTTGGACTCATACGTGAGATCGAATATAAAGCTCGATGAATTACTTAATAATTATTCAAATCCGCCTACTACTTTTATCTTATATATATATATATATATATATATATATATATATGCGTGTGTGTGTGTGTGTGTGTGTGTGTGTTTCTCTGTGTGTGTGTGTGTGTGTGTGTGTGTGTGTGGTGTATCAAATATACTTTTAGAAATTTGAGCGAGAATTTCTCACATCAAAGCAAGTATAACAGCATTTATAATTATACGCCCCCAAAATCCTTCGTATTAAGATTATTAAATTGAAAGTTTATCGTAATCGGTGTTAAGTAGGCAATCCAAGATACAATCTAAAGATATTTATTATCATAATTTCCGGTTCCACAGATCCTGTCTGATAGTATTGTGCAGCCTCGCCCAGCTGCATGTAAAAATCTGCCCGCTCACAATATGAATATCCTGCCATTTCGAGTCCAAAGTTGACTCTCTTCAGGCAAAAAAATGTTAGTGGCTTTCTATATTGAGATCCGTTTATCTCCGTTAGGAACAAACGGATCTCGATATGTAAAGTCACAAATTTATTCGCCTGAAGAGAGTCAACTCTGCATACGAAACATGTGTAGCGACACAAATATAAATATGGACACTTAATGCATTATACGGCTTCTCGTACTTTTCAATATATATATATATATATATATATATATATATATATATATATATATATTTATATATATGGTGTATCAAAATACTATTTCTTTATATTAAACTATCAGGATAGCCAGGCGTTGCTCGGGTGTAATGAAAGATTTAAAACTAATCCATGGTCCTGGAGCTCAGACTCTTTGGACGTTGGCACGAAAGACTAAAAAGCAATAGTTGTTCCAGTTAAAGCAAAACCGTAGATTGAAAGAAAAATGAATGGTTGTATGTAAAATTTTGATTTCCTGGTATCGATGTCAGATAAGTTTTTCGTCGTAAACTGAATTTTGAAGGTTAAATAAGTCATCTGAGTAAATGGTATCATGACTGAGACTAAGAACTACAATTATACCCATTTAGAGCAAAACTCAAAGCAAAATAAAATTGCTGAAAACCTGATTTTGATCAGACCCGATAGGATATCGTGGTATAGATTTCCAATATCGGAGTCAAATAAGTCATCCAAGGATAAGCTAACCTAATTAACTCCATGAAAACTTATCGTACCCATTGGGAGTAAAATTGAAGAAAATGAGTCATAGTGACGACTGAATATCGGTTTTTGATCAAATTTGTTAGAATATCGGGGGTATCGATTTCTAATATCGGGGAAAATAAGTCGTCTGAGATCTACTAATGTTTGAGATTAAAAACTATAATTTTACTAAGTTAGAGCAAATTCTGCAGCAAGAAACACGATAAAAGAATTGAAATCCTAATCTTGATCTGACCTGATCGGATATCGGGGTATCGATTTCTGATATATAGATTGTAGATATAGTGTCCAGTGTTCAGGTTGGTGATGATATGTTGTTCAAGTATTTTCAACAGTCTCACAAAGAAATTCCGCATACCAAATAGACACCGCATATTTTTTTAAAAATAACTGAGAGTATTGAACATTCTTTACCAAAGCAGACATCAAACAGTTTATCCACAATTTTAATTTCAGTACTCACCAATTTATTCGAAAAATTGACCCTCTACATGTTTCTAATCGTTGTTAGCTAAATACTTGCTGCCATATATAGATAGACTTACTTGAACATATGCAAACTCATACATATATACATGCATATATATATATAATCGCCTGAAGACGCCACTCATGGTGGAAAACAGGGTCGCGTAATAACACGTTTACAAATGGAAAATATTCAAAAGTTCAACAATATGATTGTATTGAACACTTTTTAATACAAATGTGCACTGGTCTAATTTTATTATGACCAAAAACTAAGTAATTAAACAATATATATATATATATATATATATTGTAGTGTAGAACATGTACAAATTACAATCTATTACATTTTGTTTCGACATTGAAAGGTCAGTGTCTCATCAGGTAGAAAACGCTATTTTTGGAAGAGAGATGGAAAATTCCCTTCTTTAATCGGCTCGGAACGAGAAATCGGGGAGTCGAGTTCGAATTCCAGCTGAATTCATTGCATTCACTTACGCACAAATACCCTTGGGATAGGTATTAATCCGTCTCTTCCTTCCAGTTATGGGTTAAATAACAGGACAGATTGGATTCTATAGCCTTGGTCGGCAACCAGTCTACCGTAGAAAGCAATGGCAACCTACTGCGGAATAATATTCTGCCCAGTCAGTCATGTCTTTTTCGAGACATGATCGCCCAAGCGTGTTTCACGTATGGCACTTAACTGACTGACTGAATATAATAGCTGGAGACATGACTAAGACTCCTACTGGGCATAAAGTGGGGGATCAGTTTTCTATTGTTATAAAGTAATAAACGGATCCCCCACTAATTATTACTTAATAATATAATACATCACTTCTTCCTCTAGATATGAGACAAATAACAGGACAGATTGGGTTCTATAGCCTTGGCTGGCAACCAGTCTACCGTAGAAAGCAATGGCAACCTACTGCAGGATAATCTTCTGCCCAGTCAGTCATGCCTCTTTCGAGACATGATCGCCCAAGCGTGTTTCACGTATGGCACTTAACTGACTGATATTGGTAAATATTTTGTGTGCGAGTAAAGGTAGTAGAGAAGATACGAAATCAGAATTGGGGATTGTAAAAGAGATATTGAACTAAAAGAGGAAAACGGGAGAGAAAGTGAGAGGTAAAAATGATATGGTGAAAAGGTTCAGAGAATGGCGCCAGATTTAACAGTAGAAAAAAAGTATGGTCATATACAGCCTTTGATGACCCTGCATTTGGGTTTAACAAAGACGAAGAAATAAGTGAATGCATAGTGGGTGGGAGAAAGTGAGAGAAGAAGGCCGAAGAAGAGAGAGGTGTAAGAGACAGCATAACCGGCCAAGTGGTAGTTTTTTTTGTTTTTTTTTAAACACTCTGGCCTGGAATTGGTAGTGGATAAACATATCTGTATTAATGAAGTCTAAGGCTACAGATTTATTTTGCGTTTTTTGAAAGGATGGTGAAATCCTGTACATAGGCTTAGAAGTTTTTTTTTTTATTTAAACTTAATTTAAAATTAAAGGAATATTTTTTTAAAAATAGAATTTCAACGTAAAATTTTTAGAAAAACCTTAATTAGATCTCAATTTGTAGTATGAAATAAAGATAAAATTAGAGATAAAAATATAAGGAGAGAGATCATACAGTTAAAAATGAATATCGTGGTAATAAAATCAATATTATAAAAGTTTTATCGCTTCTAGAGATCCGAACTTTAGATTTTGTAATTTTAGAATGATTGAAAAATTAGTTCTTTAATGCGTTTGGAATTCACTGTGGTTTCATCCCTCTGATTTAGTAATATGTCACTCCTCATGTATTTAAGGATTTCCATTTTTCATGTACACAAGGGAAACATGGCTACTTTACCGATCTAGTTGTTCTAGCCTGCTTCAGGATTTTCCATTTAACTTTAGGTGTTTTATTTTCGTTTTTTAACTTCCAAAAATATTTAGAAAGTGATGTCATATTTTGTTTGTCCTTGATATTGAAGGATGAGAGGTGATTGTAAAAGCGCTTTTTTAAAAATTCCGTTGTACTTCCGATATAAATTTTAGCATCCTTAGGAATCTCCACGGATGAAATTGAACACATATATACCATTTTCTTAAGCATTGGTTTGTGTTTCTACAATTACAAAAGTTATTTTTGTGGGGCAAACTGACATGAGTGTTAGAATTATTTTTGTTGTATGATTTCAATATTATATATTGTTATGTAATTTAAATATTTTTCTAAGTTGTTAAAGCAACTATAATTGAGTTTTAGTTTTAGTTTTTCTTATTGAAAATTTTTCTTAAAGGGTTATTTATGGAGAAATGTTTATCTATTATCTTAAGAATTTTATATCCCAGTTTAAAATTGATTAGATGGAGGTTTATAACATATGATTTTCCTGTTTCTATTTTTGCTTTTTGAGCTATTAAATTTTTTCACAAAGCTGATCTCAGAAAATCGATAACAGCTGTCTCTAAAATTTTTATCGTAAATTGTCTTTTGCTTATCGAATATTTCTTTATTTAAGGAGTGTAAGCTTATGCGGTATTCAACTGATGATAGAATATATTTGATAACGGATGGTGGATGATTAGAGCTAGGGTATATATAAATTGGGTTAGCATTATTTTTCATGTAGGGTTGAAAGCTGTTAAAAACTAAGTCTAACATTATGTCTCAGAAGTCAACTTGTTTTAGTGTTAATTACTACGCTAAGACCAAAAGATTTTAAAACTCTATGAATTAATTTTCTAAGTCTATCAAACTTACCTCCAATGGATATTTTTACTATCATGAATCCGTCATCTCTATAAAGTCCTATATATTTTTATATCAATTTCTTTATACGCCGTGAGGTTGTACAGGAGAAATAAGCAGACTAAATCCGAAGACTCTGCAGAATAAAAATTAACAGCATCATCTACATGTAAAAAAGCCGGTCTGCCTACCATGTTCACACTCCTTAAACAGCGCAGACTCCGCTGGTTAGGCCATGCCAGAAGGTCGCATTTCAAAATACCTCCTGTATTGAGAGCTGGCCTCTGGAAGAAGACCAAGGAGTTAACGATACAACTGAAAAATTCTACGGATATTTTCAGTTGATTCATTTTAGTAACTAAACTTTCCACTTTTTTATTCAGCTCTGCTTTGGCTAGGTACTGAACCCACAACTCTTTGGATCAATGACTGAATTACTTCAACCAACGCTTTTGTAACCTCTGGGCCATGTGTATGACACCTGAAGATGGTTGAAATGTACAACGGCCGAAACGTTGGGATTATGGCAATAAAGATGAGGACATTAAGATATATTAAAAAAGGAAAACCGTGAAATTTTCACTAGTTGAAAATAGATCTTCTTCTTCTTCTTCTTCTTCTTCTTCTTCTTCTTCTTCTTCTTCTTCCAGTGGAGCATAGGCCATCGACGGCCCCTCCCCATTAGGCTGGTTCGTTGTCATCGATGATTCTGTAACTTATCTCTTTTGCAGGTAGAGGTTTTAAACTTACGCAAAACCCTTTATCCTCCGTGCAGGGTGTTCCACCTCCAGACTGTTATTGAATTCATAGTTTTTCTTTCTCCTAGACCGGTTGCAACTCAAGGCTATTGAACCCAATCTGTCCTGCTATTTACTTGTATCTGGTGGGTAAAAGAAATGGATTCATTCCTTTCCCGTAAGTGAGTGTAATGAACTCGATTGGAGAACTCGGTTCTCCAATTCTTCAACCCGAGCTGCTAGCCATTAACCAACTGTACCGTACCACCACGATTATTATAATTACAATTATTATTATTATTATTATTATTATTATTATTATTATTAATATTATTATTATTATTATAAGATTGTTTGTTTAGTACGATCCTCTTCCAAGTCTGTGATCTAAAGTCAAAGGAGGTTTCTTAAGATATTTAGTATGTTACCCATATAATCGACTAGCAGTATAACCCGGCGTTGCTCGGGTATAATGAAAGCTTTAAAACTAATCCATGGTCCTGGAGCTCAGACTTTTTGGACATTGCCACGAAAGACTAAAAAGCAATAGTTGTTTCCAGTTAAAGCGAAACCTTAGACTGAAAGAAAAATGAATGGATGTAAGTCAAATTTTGATTTCCTGGTATCGATATCAAATTAGTTTTTTTCGTCGTAAACTGAATTTTGAAGGCTAAATAAGTCCGCTGAGTAAATGGTATCATGGCTGAGACTAAGAACTACAATTATACCTACTTAGAGCCAAACCCGAAGCAAAAACTAAAATAAAAGGGCTGAAAAAAAATACAAACATACAGGCAGATAAACAGACACGCACACAAACATCTTGCCTTTTATATCTATATATATTATCGATTTTCTGCACTATTGTAAGAACTGCAACCTTGAAACTTCGGAATATCGTTTCTTATTTCTTTGTCTATGAGTGTATCAAATTTGATTAAAATCGGACCACTCCTTCTATAACCCGATTTTTTCGATTATCGATTTTTGATATTTATCGGGGGTACCTCGACACAAAACCTAGCTAAGAACATTCGCAATACGCTTATAGTACAACTGTGTAAATTTTCAAGAAAATTGGTTCAGCCGTTTCGGAGTCTATAGGTAACGTGTACACACACACACACACACACACACACACACACACACACATACACAGTTCCATTTATAAATAAGTTTAGATACGCATGAGCAGAATCTCAGATTGAGCTAACTATCCTGAACTTTTCTTCATGTGAGCGTCAATATTGTTTTTTTTTTAATTATTCCTAGTGCTCATATTATAACTGGCTGATTGAAATAATGATACTACTACTACTACTACTACTACTACTACTAATAATAATAATAATAATCATAATAATCATAATATTTATTATTATTATTATTATTGTTTTATATTTATTCTGCACGTTTTAAATACGGTTGTTTTGCGATGCTTTTTTTTTCTTCTTTTTCTTCCCCGCCCCAACCTTCTCCAATATAAATTGGCATTAAGAATTCTTGGCTAGTCGAGTCATAATCGTGCGATTGGATTAAACACGATTCAAATAACTCGATTGGCCGGATCAAAACTTTCAAGGCAGCTCAAATGAACGAAGTTAAACTCCTTTTGGCAGGGGGAATTTAAGAGAAAACGGATCACCACAGAAAATTTCCACCACACCCCACCCTGAACGATTTGAATAAATACTGAAAGGTTACGCTTTTAAGTGTTTGCCTCTTCTTTATTTTATTTTTCTTCAAATTTTTACAATTTACTTTATACATAGATACATATATATATATATATATATATATATATATATATATATATATATATATACGTGTGTGTGTGTGTGTGTGTGTGTGTGTGTGTGTGTATTTTTATCAAACAGAAACCCACGTTTTTATTTCATTTCAAAATCTCCAGAATTTGCTTACGTGTTTGGTTTTTGATCTTTTGTCTTTCTGTAATCGTTTTGTTTGTGTCCTTTTACAGTCTCTTCCCCCTTGCGTCGTTATCATTTGCCTTGCTTTTCATCATTATTTCTCGTTTGTTCTTATTCTTATTCTTTTTCTTCTTTCTTTTCTCTTCTTTTATTCTCCGTTTCCGTCGTTCTTTCTTTTCTTCTTATCCCCACCCCCGTTTTCTTCTTTCTACCTCTTTTTCGTTTCATTCCTTCTTTCTTTCATTTTTTTTTCCTTTTTCTGTTTTCTTCCATTTCTTCTTTTTCTTCTTTCATTTTTCTTTCTTTTATAATCTATTTTTGTCGTTTTCTCCGTTTCTTCTTTTTCTCCGTTTTCTTTTATACATTTTCTCTATTTTGTTTTTCTTTCTTCCACGTTTTCTTTTCTCTGTTTTCTCCCTTCTTCTTTTTCCTTCTTTTATTGCCTGTTTCTGTCTTTTTTCTATCATTCTTTTTCTCCGTTTTCTTCCTTCTACTTTTCTCCATTTCCTTCTTTTTTTTCTTCTTTTTCTTCGTTTTCTTCTTACTTCATTTTTTCTTTCTTATTCATTTCTTAGTCTTTTATTATCTGTTTTCGTCTTTCTTCCATTTCTTTTTTTTTCTTCGTTTTCTCCATTTTTCTGTTTTCTGTTTTTCTTCTTTTTCTTCTTCATTTTTTCTTCCGTTATTGCCCGTTTCCGCCTTTCTTTCTTTCCGTCTTTTTCAACGTTTTCTTCTTTCTTTCCTTCTTTTCTTCTCCGTTTTCTTCTTTCTTCCTTTTCTATCTTTTCTCTGTTTTTCATTTTTCTTTCATGTTTCCTTTTTCTCCCGTCTTCAAACTTCCCCTTTTTTTTTCCTTTTTCTTCTTTTATTGTTTGTTTCTGTCTTTCTTTCTTTTTCTTATTTTTCACTGTTTTCTTCGTTCTAACTTATCTTTTTCTACCTACTTTCATCCTTTTTTTCCTTTTCTTTTTTCTTTTTCTCTTTTTTTTTGTTTCATTAACATCTTTTTTCTCCGTTTTCTTCTTCTACCTTTTTCCGTTTACTTCTTTTTCCTTTTCTTCTTTTTTTTCTTCTTTCTGTTTTCTTGCCTATTTCCGTCTTTCTTCCTTTTCGTCTTTTTCTTCGTTTTCTTCTTTCTACCTTTTTCTGTTTTCTTCTTTATTTACTCCTTTTCTTCTCCGTTTTCTTTTTTTTAGTCTTTTATTATTTGTTTTTTTCTTTCTTCCTTTTCTATCTTTTCCCTGTTTTCTTCTTTTTTCCATGATTCCTTTTTCTCCGTTTTCTTCAATCCCTTTTTTCCTTTTTTTATCGCCTGTTCCCGCATTTTTCCTTCTTTTTTCTCCGTTTTCTTCTTTCTACATTTTCTTCGTTCTTTTCCTACTTACATCCATTTTTTCTTTTTTTTTTATCACTTTTCCCTTTCTTCTTTTTCCCTTTTTTGTTTCATTTTTCTTCTTTTTTCTCCGTTTTCTCGTTTTTCTTTTTCTTCTTCATTTTCTTCCTAATTTTTCTTTCTTTATTGCCTGTTTCCGTTTTTTTTCCGTTTTTTTCCGTTTTTTTAACTTTTTTTTCGATGTTTTTCTTTTTTCATCTATTTATTCTCTTTTCTCTTTTTTCACTTTTCATCATTTTCTTCTTTTTTCATGTTTTCTTTTTATCTGTTTTCTTCCTTTTCCTTTTTTCTTATTTTTCTTCTTTCTTTTTTTCTTCTTTTATTCCCTGTTTCCGTCTTTCTTCTTTTACTTCCTTTCCTCCGTTTTCTTCTTTTTACCGCTTTTATGTTTTCTTCCTTCTTTCTTCCATTTTTTTTTTCAGTTTTCTTTTCCTTCTTCCATTTTCTTCTTTTATAATCTATTTATGTCTTTCTCCCATTTCTTCTTTTTCTCCATTTTCTTTTTTACCTTTTCGCTGTTTTGTTGTTTCTTTCTTTCATGTTTCCTTTTCTCCGTTTTCTACTTTCTTCTTTTTTCATCCTTTTATTCTTCTTTCTTTTTTCTTCTTTTTTTCCTGTTTCTGACTTTCTTCCTATTTTTCATTTTCTCCGTTTTCCCTTTTTTCCTCTTCTTCGTTTTTATTCTTTCTTTTTTCTTCTTTTATTGGATGTTTCTGTCTTTCTTTCTTTTCTTCATTTTCTCCGTTTTCTCTTTCAAGCTTTTCTCCGTTTTCCCTTTTTTCCTTTTCTTCTTCCTTTTCTTCTTTCTTTTTCTTCTTTTATTGGCTGTTTCTGTCTTTCTTTCTTTTCTTCATTTTCTCCACTTTCTCTTTCTATGTTTTCTCCGTTTTCTTCTTTTTTCCTGTTCTTCTTCCTTCTTCTTTCTTTCTTTTTTTAAATCTTTTATTATCTTTGATTTCCGTCTGTTTTTTTATCCTTCTTTTTCTCCGTTTACTTCTTTGTTCTATGTTTCCTTTTTATCCGTTTTCAATTCTTTCTCTTTTTTATCTTTTTCTTCTTTCTTTTTTGTTCTTTTATTGCTTTTTTACATCTCCATTTCTTTTCTTCTTTTTATCTGTTTATTTCTCTTCACCTTTTCTTCGTTTTTCCTTCTTTTTCCATTTATTTTCCTTTTACTCTTTTTTTTCACTTTTCTTCTTTTCCTCCCTTTATTTTTTTTTTTCATTTTCTCTCCGTTTTATTGTTTCTTTCTCTTTTTCATAATTTTTTTCCCTGCGGATCGTTTTTTATATCGTTGCTTTCTTTTCTTTTTTTACTTCTATTTTCTTCCTTTTTGCTTGTATTTTATTTCACCATAGATTTTTTGCTTCCTCTATTTTCTTCTTCACTATTTCTACAACACCCTCTTCTACTTCTTTTCATCCTCCTCTTCTTCATACCTTTTTAAAATCATTTCACGCCAAGCAAGGCATTCCACTGCCACTATTGCATTTTTAAGTCCTCTGAGTAAATGGTATCATGGCTGAGACTAAGAACTACAATTATACCTACTTAGAGCCAAACCCGAAACAAAAACTAAAATAAAAGGGCTGAAAAAAATACAGACATACAGACAGATAAATAGACACACACACACAAACATCTTACCTTATATATATATATATATATATATATATATATATATATATATATATATATAATCGATATTCTGCACTATTGTAAGAACTGCAACCTTGAAACTTCTGAATATCGTTTCTTATGTCTTTGTCTATGAATGTATCAAATTTGATTAAAATCGGACCACTCCTTCAATAACCCGATTTTTTCGATTATCGATGTTTGATATTTATTGGGGATACCTCGTCAAAAAACCTAGCCAAGAACACTCCCAGACGCTTATAGTACAACTGTGTAAATTTTAAAGAAACTCGGTTCAGCCGTTTCGGAGTCTATAGGTAACACACACACACACACACACACACACACACACACACACACAGTCCCATTTATAAATAAGTTTAGATGCGCATGAGCAGAATCTCAGATTGAGATAACTATCCTGAGCTTTTCTTCATGTGAGAGTCAATATTGTTTTTTTTATTTATTATTCCTGGTGCTCATATTATAACTGGCTGAATGAAATAATGATACTACTACTACTAATAACAAAAATAATTTCACCCCAAGCAAGGCATTCCACTGCCACTATTGCGCAGGGGGTTACATAGGGAAAAGTGATGAGAAAGAGTGGTTAGATATAGGAAATGTCAGAAAGAGGGTGATAGACGGGTAAGGATACCGAGGATGTTTGAGAGAATGGATGCTAGTTAGTGTGTTAGGAGGTGTCTATTGACCTTACATTTAAACTCCTCGAGATTGTAGCTGTCGGGGAAGCAAGGATGTGGGAGGGAATTCCACAGGCGGGAAGTGCGAGAAAAGAAGCTGTTGGAGTAGAAATTGCGGTTACATTTTATCGGTTTCATTGTAAAAGGGTGGGACTTAGTTGCTAATCTAGTATCTCGTGCAAATTCGTGCCTAGGGGGCACCAGTGATCTAAGTTCATCGGAGCAGTAGCTGTGAAGGTATTTATAGAAGAGGCACAGGAAAGCCACGTCACGCTGGTGAGAGAGTGACTGCAGCCTGTCTGCCAAGTCGGTATCGATCACATTACAGATTCTCCGTTGGATTTTGTCAAGAAACCCGAGGAGAACAGCAGGGGCACCCGACCAGATGTGGCAGCAGTATTCAATACACGGGCGGATAATAGATTTATATATGTGCAGGATAGATTGAGACGGAAAAAAACTCCCGGGCACTGCACAGAGAATTGACTTTCATAGCAGCGGATTTATCGATTCTAATACTTCTTCATCGTTTTCCTTCTTTCACCTTTTGTTTCTTCTTCTTCTTTTTTCTTTCCTCTTCTTATTTTTCCTTTTTTCTCTCCTTCTTCACGCTTCATGTTTTCCTTCTTCCTGACTTTTTCTTTTTCCGTAGATTTTCTATTTTTTTCTCACCATGCTCTTCTTCTTCTTCTTCTTAATTCCATCTCCGCCTTCTCCTCATTCTCCTTCTTCTCCTTCTCCTTCTTCTCCTCCTCCTCCTCCTCCTCTTCTTCTTCTTCTTTTAATACATCGATAATTACAAATTTGAATTTTATTTGCATATCCATCCTGCACATATATAAATCTACCATCTGCCCGTGGTATTGAATACTGCTGACACATTCCTTGGTCGTCTTCTTTGCTCGGCCATTGTATAGTTAGTTGACTCCCACCCCACCCCGGATATACAGCACGTAGCATCCAAAAAGATAAAATAATTCTTCTATCAACTGGTTTAAGAACGTGTTTTTTGGGGGGGTTGGGAACAACTTTAATAGTAAGTCATGATTTTGCTTCGATTTCATTTTAATTTTTTCTTGTAGCTAATTTTAAAAGTTTCATAGTTATTTGAACGAGTGCTTTTTTGTCTTTGATTTTTTTCAAAGAAATTTATTTACTGGACTTTAAGTAAGTTAAACCTTAGTTAACTCAACGCCCCTACTTTTTTTTCAGTTGGAGTACATAGACTAAACTATCGCCCGGTTCACACTCCACCCACGTCTATTGAACAGGTGTAGAGGCTCATCCCTTGTTCCCTGTTTAGGATGTGGTTTCCGGCTTTCTCTTTTCCAATCTTTTCACTTTTCCTTAATGTTTATATTTTTTTCAATTGGAGTAGATAGACTGAACTATCGTCCAGTTCACAATCCACCCATGTCTATTGAACAGGTGTAGATGCTCATCCCTTGTTCCCTGTTTACGATGTGGTTTCCGGCTTTCTCTTTTCCAATCTTTTCATTCTTACGTAGCCCCCTGCGCTCCAGTGGTATTACCGCCTTGCTTGGGGTGATATGATTAAAAAAAAAAGATAAATATAAAGTTTAAAATTAATTACTTCAAATAATAAATGATAAAGAACCATTGATTCATGATAAGTTTATTTCTTTCTTTTAAATTTTATTTTTATTTAAATCCGATGTAAGATGATTTTTGCGTTTCTTTTGGGATATTATTTATTCAAAGTCGAAGTTCGAAAAAGTCTGTATATTTGTCATCGATTAATGATTCGAAATTTGTCAAATACATTCGATACCGATATAGGTTATTTTGGCATATATATATATATATATATATATATATATATATATATCTGTAGACAACTTTCATATGACTCATTACATAAAGTTCTTATCTACATGCAGTAAATACACTTATCTATTCCATTATCATACGGAAAGCTGAAAGGGTCCATATCGGATCTTTTATCTTAATTAACCCCTAAATATTAATTCACCACATAATATATATATATATATATATATATATATATATATATATATATATATGTATGTATTATGTATATATAACTGTTTCTACTCACTTCTGCGATATATGCGTTACTCTTAAGAAACGAAGTGAATTCTTTCGGTGAATGGCTTATATACAACATGTTAAAATTTCCCTTCTCTGATTCCATGCGTCTATGACTTAGGAGTAGGGACTCCGACTAACACCAAATAGGTCGAGTTTTGATCCCGTCCAAAAGCAGGTGAATGTGTCTGACCACACTGATGAGCTGTGTGATACAGCGAAACATGCTTGTATGTGGACCTGCGAAAACAGGCTTATATATATATATATATATATATATAATATACACTATACTATACTACAATTCACACCAAATCATCCCAAAGCACTCCGGTTGGGTTGACATTTGAGATCGCTTCAAACGTGAGAATTTCTGGTGTGCTATTTCTGATTGTTGGGGGGGGGGGGTCTACATTCACACTGTATCTGATAAACAAGCCAAAAACAGTTTTTTTTATTTTATTGTAAAAAATCGTTGTAATTACCTAAAAAATTCTCCGCACTTACAAAACGAATTTTGGTAATTGTTTTTTCTGAGGGTTGGGGTTTTTGCGAGGCAAGCTAAACAAATTTTTATATCAAAATTTATAATTTCTAAAGAGTGGCAAAAATTATATAAAAAACAAAAAAATTTTGATTGAAAATTCCTCATTTCAAAAGAGTACCAGAAATTTAATAAAAAAACAAATAAATTTTGATTGAAAATTCATCATTTGAAAAGCGTACAAGAAATTTAATAAAAAAACAAATAAATTTTGATTGAAAATTTATCATTTCAAAAGCGTACAAGAAATTTAATAAAAAACAAACAAATTTTGATTGAAAATTCATCATTTGAAAAGCGTACCAGAAATTTAATAAAAAACAAACAAATTTTGATTGAAAATTCATCATTTGAAAAGCGTACCAGAAATTTAATAAAAAAACAAATTTTGATTGAAAATTCATCATTTGAAAAGCGTACCAGAAATTTAGTAAAAAACAAACAAATTTTGATTGAAAATTCATCATTTCAAAAGCGTACCAGAAATTTAATAAAAAACAAACAAATTTATCATTTGAAAAGAGTACCAGAAATTTAATAAACAAACAAATTTTGATTGAATACTTATCATTTCAAAAGAGTACCAGAAATTTAATAAAAAGACAAACAAATTTTGATTGAAACTTTACCATTTTAAAAGAGTACCAGAAATTTAATAAAAAACAAATTTTGATTGAAAATTTATCTTTTCAAAAGAGTACCAAAAATGTAATAAACAAAAACAAAAAACCTTTGCTTTAAAATTTATAATTTCTTGTTGTGATTTCATATCTGTATTGAGTAATTTTAGGATATTTGGGGTGATTGAACAGAAAAAGTCTTCCATATCTTTTTATTGGTTGTTTATCTCTCTAAGTATATATTTTTTTTTATTATATAATTTTATTTTACTATTAATTTTTTGTTTAACGATAGACGTGAGTCTTTTGAAGCGGAAGAAGTCAAAATAATTATATTAAAGTGCCAAAGCAAGCTAACAAAAAAAAAGCAACAAAAAAGACAAAACACACACACACACACACACACACACACACACACACACACACACACACACACACACACACACACACACACACAGTATGGGCTTTATTTATTCATTTATTCCATTGTTTTTAAATGTCTTTCCTTTATTTTTTTTTATTCGCTAGGCCATCTTATCTCAATGCATGTTGGAACGTTAAGCGGGTAAACTCGCCCGTATCAGAGAAAGATGGACGTAGGGGATGCTATGGATGTGAAGGGCTACTTTCACCATTTTTTCCAACCGTACTCAGATTTTGTAGGCTTGTTTGTAAGATGGTTGGCAGACGATAGAAGATGAAACGTTTTGTTTAGGGGTATTAGACGGGAAGATAAAAAAGAAAGTTTATTCTGATGTTTTTAAATCTGGGTGGATGTATTTTCGCTAAGTGGGAAACCTTTCAGAAAGGTGACATAGAAATCGGATAGACTGTTCAAAGGTGTTGAAGAAGAAAACAAAGGAGACAGGCAATACGAAAAGCATAATTCATTATGGCAAAATACGAAGAGAGAGAACGAGAGATTGATGAAATTAGATAAAGGGAATCAGAGAGAAAGAGAAAGAGAGAGAGAAGCGTTGCTAAAATTAAACAACCTCATCATCACACATACAAAATGCTCTTCACCGATATATATATATATATTAATCATATCACCCCGAGCAAGGCGGTAGCACCACTAAAGCGCAGGGGGCTACGAAAGAGTGAAAAGATTGGAAAAGAGAAAGACCGTAAAAGCTTGGATTCTCTTCACCTGTATATATATATATATATATATATATATATATATATATATATATATATATATAATATTTTTCATTTTTAAACCAGTTATTTCGCTAACTTTGTTTCCACCATGAGTGGTTTTTTCAGGCGATTAGTAATAACTTTAAAGTTATTAAAAATCGCCTGAAGAAACCACTCATGGTGGAAACCAAGGTAGCGAACTAACACGTTTAAAAATGAAAAATATTCAAAAGTTCTACAATATAATTGTATAGAACACTTTTTAATACAAATGTGTCCCTATTAGGACCAAAAACTAAGTATGAAATAATCAATATATGTGTTATATATATATATATATATAGGAAAGAATTCAAATTTAAAAATCACTTGTTTCTGATGAAGGACCGAGGACGGTCTGAAATATAAAATATAATAAAAATAAACAAATACTGTTTAAAAAAGTACATTTTTAAATTCTAAACTTTTTATTAATATTCTTTCCTATACATATTAAGACAGTATACGTGGATGATCATCACTATATATATATATATATATATATATATATATGTATATATATAACACATAGTCAACCGCAGGCATCTGATCTGTTTCGCTGTATCACAGCTCATCAGTACTGTTAGTCAGCCGATTGCTTTTTACCCAGGATCGAAACCCGACTGCATTGGCGTCAGTCAGCGATTCTACCCCTGAGCTACGGACGCTCGGTAGAAGCTGGATATTTTAGCGTGTATATGATCATTATACACGCCCAATAGCTGAGAGTGTTCTAACTCATTGCTGAATATATATATATATATATATTATTAAATTACTTTAATCCGAAACGGAAAAGTAGGAAGGTAAATTTCAAGAACCTGATCCTAATTAATATTAAAAATTTTAATATTAAAAAATGAAACAGGAGAAGAGCTCAATGCAATTAAAATTACAGAGCCAATATAAAATTAAAACAAATTTTCAAAATTAAAAAATGTTGAATGAACATTTCAACATGAAATTCCTAAGAGAGATCTCACGCATCCTCAGCAACAGTCAGTTCATATTCAAAATGAGATTAAAAATATATAAATCCGTCACTTATCTTTCCAGCTATGGGTTAAATTACAGGACAAATTGGGTTTTCCTTCCTTGGTTGTCAACTAGTCTATCGCAGAAAATATTAGTAACCAATAGCGGAAAAACTTCTGCCCGGTCGGTCATCTTTCTTTCGAGACATGATCGCCTAAACGTGTATCACATATGCCACTTAACTGACACACACACACACACACACACACACACACACACACACACACACACACACACACACACACACACATATATATATATATATATATATATACATATTGACACACCTATTATATTGTTTAACTTCCGCCAACCACGACGAATTAATTTTCTAAATAAAAATGAATTCATCTGATATTTTCTAAAATAAATAATTTCCAACATTTATTTTAAAAACATCACCCAATATTGTTCTGAAACAAAAATTATTGTGTAGTGATATAATGCTTTTATAAACCATTGTAATGGCAAATTTACAAGATATATATAATTGTGAATTAATTTTACATTGCGACACGGAAATTTCTATGTTTTGAACTAGATTCTCTTCATCAGGAAATGTTGGATGCTGGTTGTGAAAATGATTTACATTTAAATATTTAAATGTAATTGTTTTTTAAAATGTCACCTGAAAAGGAACAGTTTTGTTCTGAAACATGAAAATTTCTATGTAGTGATATTATGCTTTTATAAACCATTGTCATAACAAAATTATAATATTTAGCTCTACTCTGCATCGAGCACTCTTTATAAAAGTAAATGCTTGAACAGTGGGTTTATAATCTACGTGTTCTTTTACTTTTCTGTAATATATATATATATATATATATATATATATATATATATATATATATATGAGAAAAATTCAGGCAGACACGTTATTTCATGGTAAATTTATATACATATATATATTTAGTGCTCTCTTAGATAGTTATCCTACCACTGTATGTACAGGATACTCCTTTGGACTATACTCACACTGCTTGCTTATATATATATATATATATATATATATATATATATATATATATATATATATATATATCCGAGTGAGTATAGAATGAGGAGAGAAAAAAGAAAATTGTTTTCCGTCCAAAATATTAATTTAAAACAATGCTCGATATATAATGTATAGAGCTATGAATATTTATTATAAATTATGTTTTAGAACATGTACATAATTTCTTCTATATATGTCCTCTTTCTACAATCATATGGCTGTTTCAGTGTTTAGGCAATATATATATATATATATATATATATATATATATATATATATGTTAGACTGTATATATGTTAGACTGTATATATATTAGTCTGTATATATATATATATATATATATATATATATATATATATAAGTCCTATGCTAACAGTTTTTTCCCTCGGTTTTGGAACTCTCTTCCGGCTTCTTGCTTTTCGTTCAACTTTGATCTTCAAAAATGTAAATGCAATGTCAATCGTAATTTTCTGTCTTTTTAATTCTTGATCTCAAATTGTTCTCTCTCCTTAATTATGTATATATATTAGACTGTATATATATATATATATATATATATATATATATATATATATTAGACTGTATATATATATATACATATATATATATTTATATATATGTATATATATGTGTGTGTGTGTGTGTGTGTGTGTGTGTGTGTGTGTGTGTGTGTGTGTGTGTGTGTAATGTATTCTATATTTATGGGTAAATGTGTTCAACATCAGGGATACAATGTATGTAAATACAAAAGTGAACTTTGAGAGCAACACAGAATGGTGATAGTCTGTTTCATGGATGAACGCAATCATTAGCAGTGTTGGCATAAAAAGAAAGAAAAATCATTAAAAAAAGCATGTAATAAAAGAATCATAAAGGAAATGGAAAGGAAGAAACCTTTAAAAGAAATGTGTCGGATGAAGACGAGAAATGAAATAATGTAAGAAGAAGAAGAAAACAAAAGAATGCGAGAAGGAAAAAAAGAAAAATGAAAGAGAATTAAAGAATGTAAAAAATAAGAAGACATACTAAAGAAAATAAAAGAATGTTAGAAACAAAAATAAAAAATAAGAAATGAGAGAATACAAGAAAGATGAAGAAAATTAAAGAAAATTATATAATGCAAGATAAAAAAGAAAAACGAAAGAAAATGAAAAAATGTCAGAATGAAATTAACAAATGACAGGAAATGAAAAATGTAAAAACAAAGATGGAAAATGAAAAGAAATAAAAGAATGTTATAAAGAAGATGAAAAATGAAGGAATATTTGAATAAAAAAGAAAGAAGAGGAAAAGTGAAAGAAAATTAAAGAATACTAAAAGGAAGAAGAAAAATGAAAAAAAAAACAAAAGAATGCAAGAAAGAGAAAAAAATGAAAGAAAATGAAAGAATGCAAGAAAGAAGAGGAAAAGTGTAAGAAAATGAAAGAATACTAAAAGGAAGAAGAAAAATGAAAGAAAATGACAGAGTGCAAGAAAGAAAAAGAAAAATGAAAGAAAACGGAAGAATGTAAGAAGGAAGAAGAAAAATGAAAGAAAATAAAAGAATGCAAGAAAGAAGAGGAAAATGAAAGAAAATGAAAGAGTGGAAGAAAGAAGAGGAAAAATGAAGAAAAATGAAAGTATGCAAGAAGGAAGAAAAAAATGAAAGAAAATGAAAGAATGGAAGAAGGAAGAAAAAATGAAAGAAAATGGTATGATACAAGAAAGACGAAAAAAACTATAAACTGCACAGAATTTAGTGAGAGATAGATAGATAGATAGATAGAGAGAGAGAGATAGATAGAGAGAGAGAGAGAGAGAGAGAGAGAAAATGAATAGAAAAGAAATTAAGAAAAATTAAGAAAAAAATCAATAAGTAAAAGTGAAAAGTAAAAAGAAAAAAATTGACCAGAATAAAAAATATATTTATAAATTAAGCGCGGGAAATAAAGAAAATAATTACAGATATAGAGAAAGAGAGAAAAAAGTAAAAGGAAGGAAGGAAGGAAGGAAGGAAGGAAGGAAGGAAGGAAGGAAGGAAGGAAGGAAGGAATATAAAAGCAAGCTGTAATTCTCACTGACGGGAAAATAATATACAACAACATAAAGAAACAATAGATGCCAGAGAACAAACAGTTTATCTAAAAGGCTTTTAAATCCTGATGGTGGCCCACGTAACAAAAACAAGCTCGAAAGGACAAAGAGTAGAATATCAGACGTTAACAGAAGGTTAATGATGATCCCGCTCATCCACATAACCCCCCAGGATATAAATGGAGGCTTCTTTGCTGTTTGATTAAACACTAAATTAATCCATTTATGGCTGATATATTCATATCATTAGGGAAAAGTCATCACTGACTATCATAGTAAATCGCTTAATGAAAACGCTTAAAAATAAAATAATTTCTCGTTTTTCTGAAAAATCATAAATTGAAAAAAATATTTACATTAATCATTGTCTCTAAATATATTTATTAATCATTTCACACCGAGGAAGGTGATAAAGGCACTAAGACGCAAGTGCTTACTAAGTATGAAAGAAATTGAGAGAACGTTATTAAGTAAAAGGAAAATAAAAGAAAAAGAATTAAGAAAATAGAAAACGATTGATATTTTATTGTTTATTGTTGGCAGGAAATCATGAATCCGGAAGTGAGTTCCACGAGCGAGAGAAGAAACTGTTAGCATAGGACTTATAATAAGATGAAAAGAAGAAAACATAATTAAGAAGAGAGAACAATTAAAGAAAAAGAATTAAGAAGACAGAAAATAACGATTGACATTGCATTTATATTTTTGAAGATCAAAGTTGAACGAAAAGCCAGAAGCCGGAAGAGAGTTCCAAAACCGAGGGAAGAAACTGTTAGCATAGGACTTATAATAATATGAGAAGTAGAAAACATAATTAAGGAGAGAAAACAATAAAAAAGTAAAAAATAAGAAGACAGAAAATAACGATTTTGACTGCGTTTATATTTTTGAAGATCAAATTTAACTGGAAAGCAAGAAACCGGAAGTGAGTTTCACAAGCGATAGAAGAATTTGTTAGCATAGAACTTATAATGAACAATTAAAGAACAAGAATTTAGAAGACAGAAGATAACGAACGAGACTGCTACTAAATTTTTGAAGACCGAATTTGACTGGAAAGCAAGAAGCCGGAAAAGAGTTCCACAAGCGAGAAGTGCGTTAGAAGAAACTGTTATCAGAGGACTTAAGGTCAACACTAGCGATTTTGACATTGAAATTATTAGACCTAGCTGCCAATCTTCTAAGGAACTTAAATACACGAAGTCGATGTAGGAAATGTGAAAGCTCACCAGATTAATTGCCATGAAAATTTTTATAGAAAATCCCCAAGGGAGCTCGGTTACATCAGTGAGAAAGTGATTCAAGTCGACGTTAGGACTGATGATGCTGGATATTCTTTGAATTCTCTCAAGAATCTCTCTGTGCTTCGATCAACAATATTCAAAGCAAGTACGAATTGTGGAATTAGAAATGTTCAAAATAGATTCTGGCGAGAGAAAAATGTCTATTACGACACTGTGAATGAATTCCTTAGCAGCAGAATTAGTAATTGGCTCAATATAGTCTTTGCAATTCAGATAAGTGTAAACTGTTACACGGAGGAGGAACAATGGTTTACACACCTGGTTGGGGGGGGTAGCAACAGTCATGTCAATAGAAGGCAAAACTGTTTTTTAAGTTATTTTTAAAATTATTCTTAGATTTTGTACAAAATCCCAAGTCGAGCATAAAGACTGAAGATCAAACAACTTATTCAGTTTTAAATTTGAAGAGACGATGTTTACAACTTCTTGAATATTAAAGGAAGCAATTCCATTCTACTGGAAAGAAAGAAAGAAAGAAAGAAAGAAAGAAAGAAAGAAATGGAAAAGGATGGGGTCAGATAAAAAAAGATGAATAGAAAAAAATAATTCAAGAAGAAAGAAATAAAGAAATAAAGATACGTAAAGATGAACAGAAAGAAAGAAAGAAAGAAAGAAAGAAAGAAAGAAAGGGAAAGGGATGGGGTACGATGCAAAAAGATGAATAGAAAAGAAATAATTCAAGAAGAAAGAAAGGTACGTAAAGATGAAAAGAAAGAAAGAAAGAAAGAAAGAAAGAAAAGATTGGGTAAGATACGAAAAAATGAACAGAAAGAAAAAAGGATAATAAAATATAGAAAGAAAGAAGAAAAAGGGAAAATAAAGATGGGGTAAGATACAAAAAGATGAATAGAAAGAAAAAAGAATAACACACAAAGGAAGAAGGAAGAAAATAAGAAAGTAAGAAAGAAAGGGAAAAGGGTGGGGTAAGATACAAAAAGATGAATAGAAAAAAAATAATTCAAGAAGAAAGAAAGAAAGATACGTAAAGATGAACAGAAAGAAAGAAAGAAAGAAAGAAAGAAAGAAAGAAAGATTGGGTAAGATACGAAAAAATGAACAGAAAGAAAAAAGGATAATACAAGAAAGAAAGAAAGAAAAAAAGAAAGAAAGAAAGAAGGGAAAAAAAGATTGGGTAAGATACAAAAAGATGAATAGAAAGAAAAAAGCATAATGCACAAAGGAAGAAGGAAGAAAAAAATAAAGAAAGAAAGAAAGAAATGAAAGAATAAAGATCGAAAGAAGAAAGCAAAAAGAAAGAGAGAAGAAAGAAAGAAAAAGTAAAAAAAAGGAATGAAAATGATAGAAAAGAGAAATATAAGAGTAAGATATAAAAAGATAGAAAAAAGTAAGGAGGAAGATGAGAAAAAGAAATAAATGAAGAAAGAGAGAAAGTAACAAAGAAAAGATAAATAAAAGATAGAAAAAGAAAAGGAAAGAAAGCATGTTGAAAAATTAAGAATAAAAGAAAGAAAGAAAGAAAAAAGAAAGAATGAAGGAAGGAAGAAAGCAAAATGAATAATAGTTTCTTTGCAACAGGATTTCTCATTACTCAGCAGGAGAGGTCAGGTTTCGTAACCGATAAATATACACATTCATGTTGTTTTATATATAGTAAAACACATTACAGATTTTTTCTATAATATTTCCATTGATTTTAGATGAAACATTTTTGCTGTCATTTTACCTATGCTATTAAAGAAAAAATGTCTGTGATATTTAAGTAAATTTGCAGTTACATTGTAAACTTTAAATTTCAAAAATCATTTCTAATTTTAAATACTAAAAAAAAAAACACCGCAAACTGCCATCATCAAAGTTTTTGTTAATGTCCTCCCCGCTAAATACTCCTACAAATTCTTGTTAATGTCCACTACAAAAAATAAAATTCTTGTTCATGCTCTCCGACAAATATCACCAAAATTCCTGCAATTTTCCTTCAACCAAATATCAAAAGGAAATATCTTGTTAATGACCCCCTGTCAAATACCCCATGAAATCTTGTTAACGACCCTCACCATGTACCAAAATAAATCTTAATGCCACCTCGCCAAATACCTATAAATAATTCTTAATGTCACCCCTGACAAATATATAAAAAAATATTGTTAACTTTCTCCTTGCCAAATACCCAAAACAATTCTTGTTAATGTTGCTCCTACCAAATACTCACCAAAATTCTCGTTAATATCCCTCCACCACCAAATGCAAAAAAATAAATTCTTTTTGATATTCACACTTTCTAGAATGTTAAAATAAAAAGTCATGATTCGCTAACCCCTCTCCCTCCCCCACATAAAAAAAACTACCGGTCGGATATACGACCTCTATGTCAACGAACATCTCCAGTTATTGAGGTCATCTGATAGTATAAGTAGCAAGATGAGATTCATTGCCTTCCTGCAAAGACTGCCATGTGTTCCAGATTGAGAAAAAAAATTACTAACTGACATAATATTGCTTAGTCTTCTTTTTCTTCTTGTGCCGTGTCCCTTCAGAACGTAGACGATCATGGACTTCCACTTGGCTCTTTCTATGTCTATCTCAATATATATTTTTCTTGGTTTCTCTCCCTCCTTTCTCATAACGTGTCCGAGGAACCTCACCTATCTCTTTCTGATGTTAAGTATAAGTTTTCTCCTCGTTTCCATCCTCTCCAACACCTCATCGTTGCACACGTGCCCCGTACATGGTATCCTCAGCATCCTTCGGTAAAACCACATTTCTGCTGCCTCAGGCCTCTCCTTCATCCTTGATGAGATCGTTCAACATTCACTGCCATACAGAAGGACAGGTATCACATAGCAATCCAGCACTCTTTTCCTTGTTTCCAACGAGTTTTTCCTGTTTCTCAGTACTCTGTTTAGCTTCTGAAAGTCGTCTTTGGTCGTGCTAATGCATCTTTGGATCACCATGTCGCATTTTCCATCCTCTGTCAAAACACTTCCCAGGTATATAAATTTCTTCACTTGTTTTATTTTAGTTTCTCTGACTTGTAGTTGACATTTTGAGTTCTTCTTTTTGCTGATGACCATACATTCAGTTTTCTTGATGTTTATGTTTAACCTTTCTTTTCCTTTTTTTTTTGATACTTTCTGTAGAAGGTCCTGTATTTTCCTTTCCGTGTCTGCTATCAGCACTGTCTCATCCGCGTATCTGATGTTGAGATTGTGGCCGCAAATGACGAATCGTGGCAAGATTTTATTTCTCCCATAATTGCTTCGCTGTACAGGTTGAATAGATCGGGTAGGAAAACAATTACGTCCCTTTCTTACATTTCCCATGAGTAACTGAGTAACATTTCCCATGAGTAACTGAGTAACATTTCCCATGAGTAACTGAGTAACATTTCCCATGAGTAACTGAGCAACATTTCCCATGAGTAACTGAGCAACATTTCCCGTGAGTAACTGAGCAACATTTCCCATGAGTAACTGAGCAACATTTCCCGTGAGTAACTGAGCAACATTTCTCATGAGTAACTGAGTAACATTTCGCATGAGTAACTGAGCAACATTTCCCATGAGTAACTGAGCAACATTTCCCGTGAGTAACTGAGTAACATTTCCCATGAGTAACTGAGTAACATTTCCCATGAGTAACTTTTGTCTGAAATTAAACAAATTAAGAAACAGGAAAATTTTGTTTCAAACAAAAAAAAATTGTACTGAATTGTTACGCAATATCAGTTGTCCAATACGGACAATTTTAGAGGAAGAAGAGATTTGAGACAACAGGAATGTGGTTCTACAGAAGGATGCTAAGAATAGAATGAAAATAGTGAGTCTGCAACTTGAGTATTATAACG
>JBBBDQ010001884.1:997500-1045000 GCA_037127315.1 Ascarosepion bandense
CTTTCAGTTATCAAGTAAAAAATGTCCGATTTTCATCCATTTCACTTAAGACTTGTGTCCTAAAAAATTCAACCACGCCTCTTTCAGTTATCAAGTAAAAAATGTCCGATTTTCATCCATTTCACTTAAGACTTGTGTCCTAAAAAATTCAACCACGCCTCTTTCAGTTATCAAGTAAAAAATGTCCGATTTTCATCCATTTCACTTAAGACTTGTGTCCTAAAAAATTCAACCACGCCTCTTTCAGTTATCAAGTAAAAAATGTCCGATTTTCATCCATTTCACTTAAGACTTGTGTCCTAAAAAATTCAACCACGCCTCTTTCAGTTATCAAGTAAAAAATGTCCGTTTTTCAGCCATTTCACTTAAGACTTTTGTTCCAGAAATTTCAACCCATCTTTCAGATATTATCTAAAAATAATTTTCATTTTTTCAACCATTTTCCTTAAGGCTTGTGTCTCAGAAATTCCAACTCTCTCTCACTCTTTTATCTAAAATACATTCGTTTTTTATTAATTTTCCTTAAGAATTCTGTCCCAGAACTTTCAATCTCGTCTTTCAGACATTATCTTAAAAATATCCGTTTTTAATTCATTTTCCTTAAGACTTGTATCACAAAAAAATTCAAGCACTCTTTTTTCCCCATCGTCGAAATGTGGCCTCCCTTTGTCTCTTCTATAAATACTTTCATGGCTTCTGCTCGGACGAGCTTAAGTCACTGATGCCTCCTCAACAGGTGTTTACTCGTGCAAACAGACTGGCAACTGGGTCCCACCCATTCACAGTCAGGGTAGCCAAATGCAGACGACAATTCTACTCCTGCAGCTTCCTCTCTCGCACTTCCCGCCCGTGGGACTCGCTCCCGTATTCTTGCTTTCCTGACGGCTACAACCTCCAGAAATTTAAATGCAAAGTCAATACTCATCTACTAACCACTGGACTCTAGCTCTCTCCCCTCCCCTGTATAACCTTCCCTTTCTCTCCACCTATGTATCTGTCATCGCACCTGCTTTCTCAGCTTTCTATTGTTCCTTTCTAACTAGTTTTTACTTCTCACTCTTTTCTAATTAATCTTTTTACAGTTATGTAACCCCCTTCACATCAGTGGCGTTTCCGCATTGCTCGGGGTGAAATGATTAAAAAAAAAATTAGGTTAAAAGAAATGTTTTTTAATCCATTTTCCTTAAGACTTGTGTCCAAAAAACTTTACTTGTTTCATTGTAAGTATAATTTTTTTTGTTTCTGGTTTTTCTTTTCTCGCACTTCCCGCCTGTGGATTTCCCTTCCGTTTACTTGCTTCTCCGACAGCTACAATCTCCAAGAATTTAAATGTAAAGTCAATAGTCATCTCCTATCTCACTGAATTGCATCCTCTCTCTCATGCTCCTTTCTCCGTCCACTCCATTCTCATCAGTATTCTCATCCTTCTCTTACCAACTTCCTGACACCCCCTATAACCTGTCACTCTTTCTCATAACTTTCCTCCTATGTAACCTCCTGCGCACCAGTGGCAGTAAAATACCTTGCTTGGGGCGATATGAAAGAGACATGACTGACTGGGCAGAAGATTATGCCGCTGTAGGTTTCCATTGTACTACTTAATAAAATCTGTTTTTTGTTATCTCTCCTAACCATTTTCTCAAGATCGCTAGATAGTTTCTTGTTTTCGTCTGTCTCTGTTGCTTACAATCTCTCCTTTGTTTATCACATTTGCCAAGCCTTCTTTCCTCATTATGTGCCTTAGAAATTTGAATTCTCTTTTTGAGGGAATGTATGTGTAAATTTTTTTCCGATTTTCTCTCAAACTTCGTTGTTCCCAACATGTTCAGTCCATGGTATTCTCAGTATCCTTCTGTAGAACCACATTTTTTTGCTGCTAGTTTTATCTGAAAGAAGAATGTCTAGCGTTCATTGCCATATAGTTAGAAAGATATTATGTAAGAGTTTAGTACCCTTTTCATTTTTCAAACTAAATTTCCCTGTTTCATAATACTTTGCTTAGCTTATAGAAGTCACCTTTTACTATTGAAATGTAACTTCTGATTTCAGTGTCACATTTTCCATTCTCTTTGAAACAACTGCCAGAAATTTAAATTTTTGCTATTATTTGATTTTATTGTTTGTAATTTAGATGTTGGGTTTTTCTGTTTTCTTGATACTTTGCTTGGCATTTGTAAGGCATGTTTCGCCATCCTAATGCGCCTCAATGTCGCACATACCGTTTTATATTAAAACATTTCCCAGATATTTAAATTGTTGTACTTTCATTGTATTCACTTACGCGCAAATACCCTTGGGAAAGGTATTAATCCGTCTCTTTCCTTTAGCTATAGGTTAAATAAGAGGACAGAATGGGTTCTATGGCCTTGGCTGGCAACCAGTCTACTGCAGAAAGCAATGGCAACCTACTGCGGAATAATCTTGTACCCAGTCAGTCATATCTCTATTGAAACAAGATCACCCAAAGCGTATATCATGGATGACACTTAACTGACTGACTGAATATAATAGTTGGAGAAATAAATAAAGTTTCTAACGGTCAGTAAGTGGGGTATTGGTTTTCTATTGCTATGAAGTAATAAAATGATCCCCCACTAATTAATACTTCTTAATATAATAATATAATCCGTTTCTTCTCCCCCCAACCATGGCTTAAATAGCAGGACAGATTGGGTTCTATAGTCTTGGCTGGCAACCAGTCTACTGCAGAAAGTAATGGCAACCTACTGCGAGATAATCTTCTGCCCAGTAAGTCATGTCTCTTTTGAGACCTGATCGCCCAAAGCGTGTATCACGGATGGCACTTAACTGACTGAGTGAGTACAAAGGACGGGAAATTGTGGAGAACGATGGTCGCCTAAACCCTGAAAGGAAACAGCACATAGTTTTCTTCTCTTACGAAAATTTGCTCTTTCAGTCAGTTCGCCCTGAAAAGAAAATGGAAAAGAAAAGTAATATTTTCAATTTCACGTTTCTTCTTTCTAATGTTTTTCCTTTTTTTCGTATATTTTTTTCCTTATCTTAAGGACACATGGCCCAGTGGATAAAGACGCTGGTTAGGTCCTGTGACTTGACCCAAAGAGTTGTGAGTTCGATACCAGGCTACAGCAGTGGTGAACAACTAACTTGCAGGGTTAGAGGGAGATAACTCATGACTTCCAATCGATGCTTTACGCAAAGAATGAGGGTGATATACCCCAGTGATTGTAATAAGGGTTCGGTTCGAAATTCCTAGCACCTGAAGAAAGCCGGAGCTTACAACGGCCGAAACGTCCTACAAATGGCAACAAAGATGAGGACAATAGTCCGAATAACATAAATACTGTAAGTACTAACTCGTCTCAGAAATATAGAAAAATATTTTACTTTTATGTTTTCTTTCTTTCTTTCTTTCTTTCTTTCTTTCTTTCTTTCTTTTTATTTTCTTTCTAACATATATTCTTTCTTAATTTTTCCTGTTTATTTTAATTTCTGTATCGAAAATGTTATCAACGACGAGGATTTAGAGCAGATGGAAACGAAAAGGAAACTGATACTTAACATCAGGAAAAGACTGTTGCAGTTTCCGGGACATGTAATGAGGAAGGTGGGCTTGGAGAATCTGATATTCACAGGGTGGATAGAGGGAAAGAAACCGAACATGTAAGAACGACGAGGTTTTGGAGAGGATGGAAACGAAAAGGAAACTGATACTTAACACCAGGAAAAGACAGCTGATGTTTCTGGGACATGTAATGAGGAAGGTGGGCTTGGAGAATCTGATATTCACAGGGTGGATAGAGGGAAAGAAACCGAACATGTAAGAACGACGAGGTTTTGGAGAGGATGGAAATGAAAAGGAAACTGATACTTAACACCAGGAAAAGACAGCTGATGTTTCTGGGACATGTAATGAGGAAGGTGGGCTTGGAGAATCTGATATTCACAGGGTGGATAGAGGGAAAGAGACCGAACATGTAAGAACGACGAGGTTTTGGAGAGGATGGAAACGAAAAGGAAACTGATACTTAACACCAGGAAAAGACAGCTGATGTTTCTGGGACATGTAATGAGGAAGGTGGGCTTGGAGAATCTGATATTCACAGGGTGGATAAAGGGAAAGAAACCGAATATGTAAGAACGACGAGGTTTTGGAGAGGATGGAAATGAAAAGGAAACTGATACTTAACACCAGGAAAAGACAGCTGATGTTTCTGGGACATGTAATGAGGAAGGTGGGCTTGGAGAATCTGATATTCACAGGGTGGATAGAGGGAAAGAGACCGAACATGTAAGAACGACGAGGTTTTGGAGAGGATGGAAACGAAAAGGAAGCTTATACTTAACACCAGGAAAATATAGCTGATGTTTCTGGGAAACGCAATGAGGAAGGTGGACTTGGAGAATTTGATACTCACAGGACAGATAGAAGGAAATAGAGACAGGAGAAATCAAGGCATGACATATTTGATGGGCTTGAGCAAGTGAATGTTAGATCATGGTTAGGAGCGGTAACAAGAGAAAAGGTGTTAAGAGCTACAAGGGATAGGAAGATGTGGAAGGCCATAATCGCTTACGGCCTAAAGAGACACTCCAACATATGAGAAAATAAAGTTAGCATCATCGAGTCAATGCGAACAATCTTTTCCGTAGAGTGCATAGTACGTACTTTGTCAGAGATACATGCAGTTTTGAATTTAGGGTTGTTGTTCTCCTAAAGCAGCTACCATCCAAGGTTATAGAACCCAGTTTCTCCTACTATTTACCCATAGCGGAGGGTGAAGTTTTGGCTTCAGACGATCATAAGTTTTACTTATTCTGTTTGTTTGTTGTTGTTGTTGTTGTTCTTGTTATTATTATTATTATTATTATTATTATTAAGTCATTTTTCATTATAATTCTATTTCTACTATGGTCGCGCTACCTACCAAGTTTGCGGGAAGACCTAAGACATGTGGCTTGTTGTTATGGCTCCATTTTATGTTTTCTCTACCTCCTCTAACATCCCTAGCGTTGCATAGACAAAGTTCTCCTTAGTGTGTGGGCTGTAATTAACAAGACAATTTTTTGTATATCTTAAGCTGGGGTTTCCAGGGATTCTTTCAATGTGTTGCTGTGTTCCATTTTTTATCATTCCAAGTGCACCTATTATCACTGTCACGATTCTTGTTTTCCATTTCCACATTTTTTCTATTTCAATTTCCACGTCTTTATGCTTTGACAGTTTTTCTAATTCCTTGGTTGCTATGTTACAATCCGCTGGGCAAGCCATATCAATTAATAGACAAGTTTTTTCTTTCTGGTTTTTAACAATAATGTCTGGCCTATTTGCTTCAATTTTTCTGTTTGTGTAGATGGTGTAATCCCATAGAATGGTTACATCTTCTATTTCTGTAACCGGTGCTGGGTGATGTTCATACTAGTGTTCGCTTACAGATTTTCCATAATGTTTGCACATTGTTCAATGTAAATATTGCCCAACTCTATCGTGGCGATTTTTATATTCATTTGGAGCAAGTACAGAACAGCCTGAGATTAGGTGGTCTATTGTTTCTTGGTGTTTATCACAAAACCTGCATTTATTATTATTATTATTATGTCATTTTTCATCATATTTCGATTTCTGCTTTGGTCTCACTACCAACCAAGTCTGCGGGGAGACCTAAGGCAGGTAGTGGCGTGTTGTTATGGCTCCATTTCATGTTTTTCTATCTTCCCTATCATCCCCAGCATTACATAGATAAAGTTTTCCTTAGTGTGTGGGCTGTACTTAATAAGACAATTTTTTGTATATCTCTTAAGCTGGGGTTTCCAGGGATTCTTTCAATGTGTTGTTTTGTTCCATTTTTTATCATTCCAAGTGCACCTACTATCACTGGCACAACTCTTGTTTTCAATTTCCACATTTTTTCTATTTCAATTTCCAGGTCTTTATATTTTGACAGTTTTTCAAATTCCTTGATTGCTATGTTACAATCCGCTGGACAAGCCATATCAATTAATAGACAAGTTTTCTCCTTCTGGTTTTTAACAATAATGTCTGGCCTGTTTGCTTCAATTTTTCTGTCTGTGTAGATGGTGTAATCCCATAGAATGGTTACATCTTCTATTTCTGTAACCGGTGCTGGGTGATGTTCATACCAGTGCTTGCCTACAGCTTTTCCATAATATTTACATATTGCCCAATGTAAATATTGCCCAACTCTATCGTGGCGATTTTTATATTCATTTGGGGCAAGCACAGAACAGCCTGAGATTAGGTGGTCTATTGTTTCTTGGTGTTTATCACAAAACCTGCATTTTGGATCCATATTATTATGCATAATATTTGCCTGAAAGTTTCTCATGAAAAGACTTTGGTCTTGTGCTGCAAGAATAAAGCCTTCAGTTTCAGACTTTAATCCAGATGCACGTAACCATCGATGAGTATTAACTTTGTCAACATTGGATTTATTGGCACGTACTGGATATTGGCCATGCAGAGGTTTGTCTTGCCAGCGTTGTTTCATCTGTTCAAGGGCTTTATCTTTGGCTTTCATTTTCATATTCTTTGCCCCAATAGCCGGCTCTTGGCTTCCGTTCTTCTTCTTCTTCTTCTTCTTCTTCTTCTTATTATTATTATTATTATTATTATTATTATTATTATTATTTCTCTTCTTTACTAATTTCTAAATTTATTTTTTTCTTCCTTTTTTTTTTATATAGTTTACGTTAGGTATGTCCAGGAATCTACCGAACAAAAGCATAGCAACATGAAAAAAGGCCCAAATTTGATATGAACAAGGTTTTATCGTAAAAGTGTTTATGCTATTATTAAGAGGAAAAAACAAATCAGTTTTTATTATTTTATTTATTTTTTTCTTTTTCTTTTAGCACTTTATAAAATTTGGTTTAAAATCTTGTTTTTCTTGTGTCAGCTAGAATAGCAAAGATCAAGAAATTTAGCGCTTTTTTCTGGAAATAACACATTGATTTGAAAATTCTTGCAAAAATCATACAATTGTCAGATTTTGACGAAACTTTCAGAACTTATTCACAAATAAAATAAATCATTTCAGAATTAAAAAAATCTTGGTAGAAATATTTTTGTTTACATCTGTTACCCAACTTAAATTAATTTTGAGAAATTAAATTTTGTTCTGCTTCATATTTATATTAATTAAATGCAGGAGTCCTTCGAGAATATTAATCATCATTTTTTTTTTTTTTTAGTTACACATTTGACGAAATTCTGCTCTGAATCATAAAATAAATAATCAAAATAAGACATTATTTAATATTAAATACTTCTAGTTTTTATTAGTATGTACACTATTGTCTTAAGAATGTTTTCATTGAATAATGAACTTTTACAAGAACTGTCTTGCGCCCCGCTGAACATAAATGATACGTTAAACAAAATAATATTCTCTCGGAACGCAGATATTCCGTGATCACGAAAAAACGGAAGAAATCGCGGAACTGGCGTTTGAAGTTATAATTTACGAACATTTTTACAACTTTTAGCTACTTTTTATGTATGTTGAAACATATTTATAATCTATTTCTTTCTCAAGTTCATTTTTTAAAAATTACAATTGATTTGCGGCCTCTTCGGAGCCAGAAGGCTTCTATAAAAGATTATATATATATATATATAGTGAGAGAGAGAGAGAGAGAGAGAGAGAGAGAGAGAGAGAGAGAGAGAGAGAGAGAGCCAAACGGGTTGATAGATTTTTTTGTACTTTTTGTAGATTACCGTTACAAATGTCAATTTTCGACATGGGCACGTGAGCGTCTGTGTGTAACTATTTTCGGGATTATTTTGAATATTATTAATTGCTGTATCTTTTGGGCCTGACGAGCAGTTTTTTTTTTCCGGTTGCGAAATCCGTATTACCCATGAAATTGTAGAATATCTGATATTTTTTCTAAATTATATTACTTTGTCAAATTAAATAAATAAATTTCACATTGAGTTCTTTTGAGTTCGTCTCTATCGGAATTTATCTGACTTATATACCAAGCATTCTACGTATATATATATATATATATATATATATATATATATATATATATATATATATATATATATATACAATTTTTGGGAATCCGTATCACACTACCCAGGTTTCGACTGTTAGTTCTCTTCAGTCATAGATACGGAAAACCAATGGATGTTGCCCCTATATATAAACACCGGAAGTAAAGAACCACTTTTGGGTAATTCCTGTTCTCTATTTTAGAATGTTTTTCCTCCTCCTCTTTTATTACTACTCTTCCTTCCGGTGTTTATATTTATGGGCAACATACATTGTTTTTCCGTATCTATGTCTGAAAAGACCCATCATTCGAAACCCGGGTAGTGTAATACGTATTCCCAAAACTTGTACGTGTATTTTTGCTCTATTTCCTTAGTATAGCATTGAGCACTTTTTGTTGCTTAGTGCCTTTGAGGATGGTCTTTTACTCCTCTCCATCGATATTTTTGTTGTTATATTCACTACCGACCATAATTATTAGGCAACCCTAGTGTTAAAAAAATGATGTATTTCATACTATTTTTTAGTATTTATTGCCAAGTGAATAATTGTAAATGAAAATAGAATGATTCTTATGTTAATACTACACAATAACATGGGCATCCAATAAATTTATAAATATTTAATAATTACCTATATTGCAGTTTCATCAGTGAAAGAATGAAAAAAATTTAGGGTAATTCGGACGAGTTCATCTTTGCTTCCTGGCCTTTTAAAAGTTTGCATAGTATTAATAACAAAAGAACCATTCTATTTTCATTTGGCAATAATTAATAGAAACAGTATGAAATACATCATTTCTTCTAAAAACAAAGTGGAATGACCTAATAATTATGCCCGGTAGCATATATATATGTATGTGTGTGTGTGTGTGTGTGTGTGTGTGTGTGTGTGTGTGTGTCGGCGAATTATAAGCAGGACGAATTCGCTATTAGAAATGTCATTAAACACCCTATTTCCACCAGAATCCCCCACACAAAAATAAATAAATAAATAAATAAAATATCGTAAACCTTGAAGTCATAAATCAAAACAACCTCATAAAATCTAAGATAGCGATGAGTAAAATAATGCACTAATTTCAATTTACAAAACATACATTACCTATATCGGACATACTACCATTTTTAAGTCAAGTATCATAGCAGAGCGCTATAAAAAACATCTATAAACCCACAATCTATAAGAACCCTTCAGAAAAAATCTAATCATAACATGGGTTAACCCAATCCTTGCGAATGAAATTGGGTAGACGGCTCTCTTTGAGGAGCCGTCGATGGTTGGGCTAGCTCGAAGTCAAAAGCCATCGTGACCGAGGGTTTGAGCGTTCTGAATTGTTCATACTGTTGTTCATGTTAGATAACGCGGTCTCTCCCAGAAACTGTAACTAAGGTCCGCTCAGTATAGTTGCAGTATAAACTACTTTTGTTGAACAAACACAAGTGTACCTAAGCAGGCGTCTACAATGGGGATTAGCTAACCGCCCCGATAGCAGACTGTCCTCGAATACGTGTGGCTAGCCATTTTATATGTTTAGAAAAAGTTACAGGGGAGTCAGAGAATGATTGAGAACAGGATGAGAATACAGGTGTGAAGAGGGCTGCATGAGAGTAGAGTGGAGTTTAAGGAAGAACGATACAAGGTTTGTCAGGGAAAGGATGTGAGTCAAGAAGATCAGAGATGGCAACTGACCTTGCATTTAAATTCTTGGAGATTAGTTTTCAGGGAAGCAAGTTTACGGAAGGGAATTCCACAGGCGGGAAGTGCAAGCAAAGAAGCTGATGGAGTAGAAGTTGCGGTTATATTTTATTGGTTTCACTGTAAACGGGTGGGACCTAATTGCTAGTCTAGTAGCTCGAGGAAACTCATGCAGATGAGGCACAGGGAGCTAAGCTTGTAAGAGCAGAAGCCGTGAAAGTATTTGTAGAAATTATAATGTCGTTGAAGTAGAAATGACAAGAATATGGCAAAATAGTCAGTCAAATATCCAATAATAAAACGATTACGAAGAATTATTTCAATAAATATTGATCGACAATTCAGGAAACCAGACGTTATGTAAGATAAAAAAAAAGATATTTTCCGGGGACCTGAAGGAGACTACCACCACCTTTAAATTTGCTGTTTTTCATTTTTTTTTTTTTTACTTTTTTCAACGCATTCGAATTCCAGCCGAATTCATTGCATTCACTTACGCGCAAATACCCTTGGGAAAGGTATTAATCCGTCTATTCCTTCTAGTTATGGGTTAAATAGCAGGACAGATTGGGTTCTATAGCCTTGGTCGACAACCAGTCTACCGCAGAAAGCAATGGCAACCTACTGCGGGATAATATTATGCCCAGTCAGTCATGTCTCTTTCGAGACATGATCGCCCAAGCGTGTATCACGTATGGCACTTAACTGACTGACTTATCGATTATTATATAAAGTTTCCGATTATAAAAAAAAAAAAAAGGAAACATTTCAGTATTTAAACAATTTTAGGGGGGGCTCAGTTTCTCATACAACGTTATAGTAAATCAATTCTCCATTTTGGAACCACGCGCGTTGAGGTCGCTTTGTTTCTTTTTTTTTTTTTTTGGACGAGTTGTTGCTCTTGTTTTTGACTTTTGCAAGTTTTCTTCAGTTCTTACGATGGCATCTTCCACGGCAACTCCAAGAATAGCTTTATTCAAATATTTTGCAAAGGATTCAATTGTTGTATATGAGCAAATAAAAAAGTTAATTGCACAGCATCGATTTACTATAAGGTTGTATGAAAAACTGAGCCCCGATTTACTATAAGGTTGTATGAAAAATTGAGGCCCGCCACCCTATAGTTGTTTAGATGTTGAAATTGTTCCAAATGTTTTTTTGTCAATTGGAATATTTAGGGTTTAATCGATAAGATTGCATTGAAAAAAGTAAAAAAAGAATTGATAATTAACAAATTTACAGGTGGTGGTAATGTCGTACCAGCGAGTGGTTACAAAATGGGGGATTGATTTACTATACCATTGTATGAAATGCAATAGGCTCAATAATATGGGTGGGTTATGAGAATAGGGAATGAGAAAACTTCAGTTTGCAGCAAGGACAATAAAAAAAGGGTTTCAGGAAGACAGAAGAATTTCGGTTTTTAAAAACCAGAATGTTTTTTCGAAATCTTAACTGTATTTAGTATTGTACAAGTTACTACCATTTTTGTCTTGATTTACAGACTCTATGATTCTTTCAATTTCTCAAATCAATCGACAGTTTATCTGTTTGTAAAAATACTTCGAGAAAACGTTGTTTCACAGTTGAATAATTTCTGTAATGTTTAATTCTATAGGGCTTCATGGTAAAGAATATTTTTTAAGAAAATTTATTTCCTTTTTAACAGTGACGTATAAAATTTTAGGATTTCTTACTCTTGAGCATGCAACGTACGGCATGTGTAAATATTTTTTTCTCGAGACAAATTACAACTTTTGAAGCGTTTGGCCTTCTCATTTGTTTACGGTTCTCACAAACACAGCGCGAACTGTAAAACTGGATTCTTGTATATGAAAAGGATTTCATATACAATATTCATGCGATGTAGTGCAGTGGATATCTACTCGGAACGACAAATCGGGGAGCCGAGTTTGAATTCCATTTGAAATTCCTTGCATTCACTTACGCACAAATACCCTTAGGAAAGGTATTAATCCGTGTCTTCCCTCCAGTTATGGGTTAAATAATAGGACAGATTGGGTTCTATAGCCTTTGTTGGCAACCAGTCTTCCGCAGAAGGAAATAGCAACCTATTGCGAGATAATCTTTCGCCCAGACAGTCGTATCTCTTTCGAGACATAATCGCCCAAAGCGTGTATCACGTATGGCATTTAACTGACTGACTGTATACAAAAAACCTAAAGGAAAGACAGGCAAAAAAACAATATAGCATTTTTGATGAATCAGTATTTGTTATTTTAATCATGAAATTGTTTTTAAAATAGAGAATTATCTATGTTAAATAATAAAACTTTTAATTTTTGAAAATAAATGAATGAAAATTTATTGTTCTAAGCTATGCATTCTCTAAAATCTATTGTATTCTGTCGCTTCTTATCCGATTGCATTTCTCCCGAGAATTGGTTACGATCGGTTAATTTAGGGTGTGTGATGAAAGGATATCTGTTCAACTTGTACAGAGAGACTATTCTGAGGACCCTAGATGTTATGCCAGGATTTATGATTGGAGGTACGCAAATGATACAGTGCTAACTACAAATAAATTGCAAGAAAACCGAATGCATGGTCATCAGTAACATGAGGAGCCCAAAATGCTAAATACAGGTTGGAGATACTAAAATCAAGCAGGTACAAAAATTTAAATACCTGGGAAGTGTTCTAACATAAGACGGAAAGTGCGACACAGAGATCCGAAGGCGAATTGACATGGCAAAGGACGCGTTCCAGAAGTTGAGTAAAGTATTAAGGGACAGGAAACTTTCACTAGAAACAAAGAAGACAGTACTAGATTGCCATGTGATGTCAGTTCTTCAATATGGCAGGGAATGCTGGATGATATCATCAGAGATGAAAGAAAAACTTGAAGCAGCTGAAATGTGGTTCTGCAGAAGGATGCTGTGGATATCATGGACTGAGCATGTGAGCAATGATGAGGTTTTAGGAAGGATGAAAACAAAAAGGAAATTAATACTGAGCATCAGGAAGAGACAACTAAAGTTACTGAGATATGCAATGAGGAAGGAAGGCTTGGGGAACCTGATACTAACAGGTCAGATAGAGGGGAAAAGAGACAGAGAAAAGCAACGGATAACATATTTGAAGGACCTGATCAAGTGAATGACAGAACGGGGTCTGCGAGACGTTACAGGAGAAAGCGTGCTAAAAGTCACCAGGAATAGGGATACGTAGAAAGCTATAATCGCCAACGCCGTGAAAGGACAAGGCACAAAAGAAGAAGAAGACGAACGACGGACGGACTAACAGAATAACGGAATTCACAAAATTTTATATATAGATTGTCTGTCGCAGCGAAGCAACAAAACTAAAACAGATTTTACAGTGGAGAAGTGCAAGGGAATAAACTGTAAAAATAGAAGTGGCGGTTGCATCTAGTCAGTTCAGCATTAAAACGGTGAGACCTAAGTGCCAATCTGGTATCGCGCTTAAATTTATGTAGTCGTTGCACCAGGAGAACAAAAAACATCATCAGAACAGTTTTTAAGAAAAATATTTGTAGTAATGACAGAGATTAATCACGTCACGTCGGTGAGAAAGTGACTGAATCCGAGATGCCAGGTCAGGATCGATTACATTGCAGATTCTTTTTTAGATTTTGTTGAGAATCTCGAGATGAATAGCTTCTTTAAATTTTGTCTAGAATTTTGACATATACAGCCGGATCACCGGAACTGATATTCATTAACGAATGGATTCTGACGAGAAAATTTGTCTTGTACGACACGGTGAACAAACTTTCTTAGCAGTACAATTAGCAATGGATTCATTAAAATAACAACACTTCATGTCGTTGAAGAACGGGAGCCGAACATGACGCAAAGAAGATTAGCATCAGCCATGATGATGCGAGGCAGATTTTCAGAAAAAGAGAACGTCCTTTACCCTAGGTCTCTGGTAAAAGAATCGGTAAAGGACTGTATTATACAGAAAATATGAAAAACTGAATAATAATAATAATAATAATAATAATAATAATAATAATAATAATAATAATAATAATCTGTAGAAAAGCAAAACAGAAGCAAAAGAACAAGCAAAACAGAAGCCAAGAACCAACTATTGCGGCAAAAAATATGAAAATGAAAGCCAAAGATAAAGCTCTTGAACAGATGAAACAGCGCTGGCAAGACAAACCTCTGCATGGCCAATATCCAGAACGTGCCAATAAATCCAATGTTGACAAAGTTAATACTCATCGATGGTTACGTGCATCTGGATTAAAGTCTGAAACTGAAGGCTTTATTCTTGCAGCACAAGACCAAAGTCTTTTCACTAGAAACTTTCAGGCAAATATTATGCATAATAATATGGATCCAAAATGCAGGTTTTGTGATAAACACCAAGAAACAATAGACCACCTAATCTCAGGCTGTTCTGTGATTGCTCCAAATGAATACAAAAATCGCCACGATAGAGGTGGGCAATATTTACATTGGGCAATGTGCAAACATTATGGAAAATCTGTAAACAACCACTGGTATGAACATCACCCAGCACCGGTTACAGAAATAGAAGATGTCACCATTCTATGGGATTACACCATCTACACAGAAACATTGAAGCAAATAGGCTGGACATTATTGTTAAAAACCAGAAAGAGAAAACTTGTCTGTTGATTGATATGGCTTGTTCAGCGGATTGTAACATAGCAACCAAGGAATTCGAAAAACTGTCAAAATATAAAGACTTGGAAATTGAAATAGAAAAAATGTGGAAATGGAAAACAAGAATCGTGACAGTGATAATAGGTGTACTTGGAATGATAAAAAATGGAACAAAGCAACACATTGAAAGAATCCCTGGAAACCCCAGCTTAAGAGATATACAAAAAATTGTCTTATTAAGTACAGCCCACACACCAAGGAAAACTTTATCTATGTAATGCTGGGGATGATAGGGAAGATAGAAAAACATGAAATGGAGCCATAACAACACTGCCTTAGGTCTTCCCGCAGACTTGGTTGGTTGTGCGACCATAGCAGAAATCGAAATATGAATAATAATAATAATAATAATAATAATAATAATAATAATAATAATAAATATTAGGAATAATAGGAATAATATTTCCATTGGACAATGTATAAACACGATGGAAAACATTTAAACAAACACTGGTATGAACATCACCCAGCACCCGTTACAGAAATAGAAGATGTCACCATTCTATAGGATTATACTATCTACAGACAGAAAACTGGAGCAAATAGGCCGAAAATTATTGTTAAAAACTAAAAAGAAAAAAACTTGCCTATTAATCGATATGGCTTGTCCAGCAGATTGTAACATAGCAACCAAGGAATTCCAAAATCTGTCAAAATATAAAGACCCGGAAATTGAAAAAGAAAAAATGTGGATATTGAAATCAAGAATCGTACCAGTAATAGTAGGTGCACTTGGAATGATAAAAATGGAGCAAAACAACACATTGAAAGAATCCCTGGAAACCCCAGCTTCAGAGATATACAAAAGATTGTCTTGTTAAGTACAGCCTACACACTAAGGAGAACTTTGTCTATGTAACGCTAGGGATGATAGGGGAGATAGAAAAATATGAAATGGAACTATAACACACCACGACCTGTCCCAGTTTTTTCCGCAGACTTGGTAGGTAGTGCGACCATAGCATAAATCAAATTATGATGAAAAATACTACTAATAATAATAATAAATTGAAGGACGAGAGATAATATTGAAAAAAGGAGAGCCAAATGTTAAAGGCCGAATATGAAGCAGAGAAAGAAAGAAACGCTAAAACGAACAAGAGTTATGAAGAAACAAATTAAAAGAAGGTGAAAAGCTGCGTGTAAAACTATGGAAGATACAAATGGCAAAAACAAAATGAGAAAGAGAAAGAAATCCGAAAATGAAATCGAAAGTCAAACACGTTTGAGAAGGATTGGAAATAAAAGTAGAATTAGTGTCGTCTGTATTTTGTTTTTGTGGTTGTTTTGCTCTTAGGCCTGCCAAATCGTCTTCCCCACGCCCTAACAGAGAATAACCACGATAACAACAAAGGCGGCACTGGTAACATCATCTCAAAGCAGAAGAAGATGTGCGTGTTCGACTGATCTTTCTTCCCGTTTACCCTGACACCCCCGTCAACCACCCCACAAAATCTCTTAAAGCCCCACCCATTTCATATACCGACTCTCTCTATATTTCGCTCTCTCTCTTTCTCGATCTTCGCCCGTCCATGCCTCTGCTTATTCACCTTGCAGCCCTTAACCCTCAACTTTATTGAGAGAGCCAATATACACCAATGCGATGCGACAACTCGGCGCTAAGAGTCACGAGGAAGTTGTGAAAAAGTATAATTCATCTCGAAGAAGCTGTCATATTGCCTAGTCCGCTTAACTCATACAAGCTACAGTTCTCTTCCACCCCGCCTGCGAGCAGCTCATGCAAACTCACACACGCACAGATACGCTCATATATATATATATATATATATATATATGCATATGTGTGTGTTGTTGTTGGTGGGGGTTCTTTATAGTCTAGAAAGGTGGGCGTGAGAAACAGCAGTCTCGAGCGGGGAAGGTTGGGTGTTCCGTACGGGCATGCGCGTTTGGTTATGTGTGCAGTGCCATCAATGCAGATGTTAGAACCCAAAAGCCGTAGTCGGGAAAAACGAAACAATATCAGAAAGAAGCGGAGAAACGTCTTTGCAGCTAACAACTTGCAATCCTGAAGAACATTTGGGACACATTTGAAACCTCCCTGACACACACTGATTCTCGCTTTCACACATATTCATACTCACAGGTATATATATATATATATATATATATATATATATATATATATATATTCTAAACATATTGTTAAATATAAGAGACAATGAATGTCTATTATGATTAATCATGAGCCGTTCTAAACGTTGTATTTTGGGTTTAATTTCAGTTGAAAATAAAGAGAAAAATTCTTCAACATTTGGATAATTTTTTATTAAGTTGGTTCTAAGCTTTATATATATATATATATATATATATATATATATATATATATATATATAGGGAGAGAGAGAGAGAGAATTTGTACCACATTTGAAACCTCCTTAACACACATTGTCTCTCGCTTTCACACATACTCATACTCACAGGTATATATATATATATATATAAAGAGAGAGAGAGATAAATGGAGAGAGACAGAAAGAAGCACGTGCTGTCAGTTAAGTGTCATACGTGATACAAGCTTTGGGCGATCATGTCTTGAAAGAGACATGACTGACTGGGCAAAAGATTATCCCGCAGTAGGTTGCCAAGGTTATAGAACCCAGTCTGCTCTATTATTTAACCCATAACTTGAGGGAAGAGCCGGATTAATACCTTTTCCAAGGGTATTTATGCGTAGGTGAATGTAAGGAATTCAACTTGAATTCGAACTCGGTTCCCCGATTTCTTGTTCCGTGCCGATATCCACTGCACCACAACGCGCATTCATATACAGTTAAAACGGAATGCGAACATATGCACATTTACGCAAATAGTTATATCTATGTTCGCGCGTTATCGACATAGAAATGAATTGAATCAATAAAACATCTAAACCAAATGTTTTAGGCTCACCTTGGGATTTTAGGATGATTAAGATTCATGGACACACGGTGGGGGGGGGTACTGGATAGCGGCTGAGACTGAGGAATCAGAGAGAAAGTAACTAAATTTCTCGGCTAACAAGAAGTGAAAAAATATCAGTCAGTTAAGTACCATACTTGATACACATTTGGGCGATCATTTCTCGAAAGAGACATGACTGACTGGGCATAAAATTTTCACAGTAGGTTACCATTACTTTCTGCAGTAGACTGGTTACCAACCAAAACTATAGAACCCAATCTGTGCTAATATTTAAATCATGGTTGGGGGGAGGGAGAAAAGGATCA
This sequence comes from Ascarosepion bandense, assembly GCA_037127315.1. Taxonomy (NCBI): domain Eukaryota; kingdom Metazoa; phylum Mollusca; class Cephalopoda; order Sepiida; family Sepiidae; genus Ascarosepion; species Ascarosepion bandense. Next base: position 1,015,111 of record JBBBDQ010001884.1, read on the forward strand.
TATTATTATATTAACAGGTATTAATTAGTCGGGGGTCAGTTTGTTATTTCATAACAATAGAAAACTGATCCCCCACTTTATGACCAGTAGAAACTTTAGATATTTATCCAACAATTTTATTTTAGTCAGGTAGTTAAGTGCCATACGCGATACACGCTTAGGCGATCATGTCTCGAAAGAGACATGACTGACTGTGCAAAAGATTTTCCCGCAGTAGGTTGCTATTATTTTCTGCGGTAGACTGGTTGTTTGATGGTGGAGCAAGCCTTGAACGCCATAGATGGCATTATTATTAGTAGTATTTTTAATCATTTCACGCCACGCATGGCAAGAAAGTCACTAAGACTTAGCAATATTATTGAGCTTAATCTGGCGAGGTCGGCTTCAGTCACTTTCCCACCGCCGTAAGGTTGCCTTTCTGTGCCTTTTCTATAAATACGTTCATGGAAATTGTTCGAATGAGATTTCCTCTATGGTACAATAACATTTTGAATATAAGCGCAATGCCGAGATCTCATCAATTTACAGTTGAGCTGGGTAGATATTACCATAAATTCAATGTTAATAGTTTATTTTCCTCGCATTTCTCGCCTGTAGAACTCCCTTCCAGCTCAATGCTTTCCAGTCAACTTTAATCTGCCTTTTCTCTTCATCTTTGATGATATTGTCCAACATTCACTGCCATACTGAAAAACTGACATCACATAGCAATCTATTTGTACGAGGGCACACACTGACAGTCTTTAAGAGAAATCCTAAGACTTAGCAATATGATTGATTCTAATGTGGGGGCTGGGCTTCTCTGTGTCTTTTCTATAAATAGATATTACCATACATTCAATGTTAATAGTTTATTTTCCTCGCATTTCTCGCCTGTAGAACTCCCTTCCAGCTCAATGCTTTCCAGTCAACTTTAATCTGCAAAAATCACTACCTACTGTCTTCCTGGTAACTCTTTTCTACCCGCTCATTATTAATGTTTCTGTAACTAATTCTTTCACTCTCTGTAATCCCTTGAGTTTGTTATATATCAATAAACGGACAAACACGGGTATATATAAAAATATGTGACTTATATTTTTATTGAAGAACGATGGACCGTGTAGCCTAGTGAACAGAGAGTGAGAGCGCGCTTCCAGGGTGTTGACGGGGTGACGGGGGAGTGTCGTCGTATCTGTTGCTCCTCTGGTCTACTCTGTCCCTCTGTTCTCTCTGACTAGACTGCCGTGAAATCCGTGCCCGAGGTCTTTTTATCTCCAAACCGGTACTTCCGATTTTTGCCTCGCCTACGCACGCCCACGTAATTCTCAGAGACACCTGTTCTGCTTGCCTCTTGTAGCCATTTCCGCTACTGCCGGAAATAAGGTCAAACAACCATCCGTTCCTTTCAACGGCCGGAAAACGCCCCCGCTTGCATCAGCTTCCTTCTTCGGGTGGGGCCAGATTATTATATTACAAGTTTTAGTGTCTTTATTTCCTAAAAAAATGTAATGAACTCGATTGGAATTCGAACTGGGCTCTCTGATTCTTCAGTCTAAACTTACTATTATACTCGTTGCATCCGGGAAACTTCGTAATTATAAAGGTATGCCATATTTAGGAAAGATATTAATCCGTCAGTAAATACCAGTTCCTTGCTTTGTTTGCAACCTGTCCAGGAGATGAATAGCTTTGAATTCAAAACCTCAGGATCTGTCAGCTAGGGCTTCAGGTCGACTAGGAACGAAAAATAGGGGTGCCGAGTTCGAATTCCAGTTGAATTCTTAGCATTTACTTATGCACAAATACCCTTGGGAAAGGTATTAATCCGTATCTTCCCACCAGTTATGGGTTAAATAATAGGACAGATTGGGTTATATAGCATTGGCTGGCAACCAGCCTACCGCAGAAAGCAATGGAAACCTACCACAGAACAATCTTCTGCCCAGCCAGTCATGTCTCTTTGGAGACATGATCGTCCAAAGAGTGTATCATGTATAACACTTAACTGATTGAACTCTGCCGAGAGGTACCCTCAAATGATGCGCCCTGGATATGACGATAGCTTGCATACGGATTCTGTGTATGACGATTAACTGCATCCAGCAGCAAAACTGGGAGGGTGTGAAGAAGTCGTGAAATATATTAACAGCAATACATTTTTTAACAAAATCCAAGGAAAAATATTACATGCACAACATTTTTTAAGAAAAAATTTTTACCAGCAATACATACTTGGAGGAAAAGATATTACCAATAATACCTTTTTGAAGCAAAGTAATATTTCCAGCATTATATATTAAAGGAAAAGATATTACCAAAAATACATTTTTGAAGCAAAGAATTTTTACCAGAAATATATACTTGAAGGAAAAGATATTACCAAAAATATATTGTTAAAGCAAAAAAAAAAAAAAAAAATACCAGAAATACATGCTTGAATGAAAAGTTATTTTAATAATACATTTTTGAAGCAACAAAATATAACTAGAAATACATAAAGGAAAAGTTATTACCAATAATACCTTTTTGAAGAAAAAAATACCAGAAATACATACTTGAAGGAAAAGATATTACAATGTTACTTTTTTGAAAGAAAATATTTCCAGAATTACATATTTGAAAGAAAAGTTATTACCAATAATACATTTTTGAAGCAATACATATTTGAAGGAAAAGATATTACCAGTAATACATTTTTGAAGCAAAGAATTTTTACCAGAAATACTTATTTGAAGGAAAAGGTATTACAAACGATACATTTTTGAAGCAGAATATATTACCAGAATTACATACCTGAAGGGAAAATTATTACCAATAATACATTTTTGAAGCAAAACAATATTGCCCGAAATACATACTTGATGGAAAAGATATTACCAATTATCGCCCGGTTCACACTCCACCCACATCTATTGAACAGGTGAAGAGGCTCATCCCTTGTTTCCTGTTTATGATGTGGTTTCCGGCTTTCTCTTTTCCATTCTTTTTACCCTTACGTAGCCCCCTGCGCATCAGTGGCGTTATCGCCTTGCCTGGGGTGATATGATTAAAAAAAAAAAAAAAAAAAATACGTTTTTGAAACAAAATAATATTACCAGAAATACATACTTGAAGGAAAAAATATTACCAATAATACATTTTTTAAGCAAAACATGTTACCAGAAATACATCTTCAAAAAAAAATAACCATCAATACATTATTGAAGAAAAAATATTGCCAGTAATACATTTCTAAAAGGAAAAATATTATCAGCAATGCATTTTTTAAGAAAAAATATTTCAGCAATATATATTTTTAAAAAGTATTACCAGTAATTAATCTTTGTACAACCCCCCCCACCTCGCCCACCAAAAAAAAAAAACGAAAAAAAAAAAACGAAAAAGAAACAAAAAAAAAAAACAACATATTAGCTATAGATCTGATTTTGGACAAACCTTTACAAAAATTCGTCAATGGAACCTGATCTACAAACTGATTTCTTACAAAAAAATATTCTATATATACGAATCTATTTTTAGAATAAAATTCGGTATAACATAATTCATTGTGGTTGATATGTCGTCAGCTAGGTACCTCCACTAAATCGCTGTAAAAAACAGCATATTCTGAATAAAATAGCCAAAAAAACAATAAAATCTTTTCCCGACAAAATATTTATATTATTATTAAGAGGTAAATTCAAAGTATTTTCTAAATACTTTTTACATATTTAATCCCTTCTAACACGTTTGAAATTTTGGTAAAATTCTTGTTTTGATTTTAGTAAACGGGGAACCAAATTCTTACGAGTTTACAATGGAAAACATAAACATTACATAATTCAGATTTTTTCCGATGACAAACACATTAATTTGAAAATTCTTGTAATAGTCAAATAATAGTCGGATTTTACTGAAAATTTCAGGACTTATTTAAAAATGAATAAAATTATATATTTATTGATTATTTTGTAAAAATCTTGCTAATATTTTTTCCACATCTGTTAACCCCTTCCAAATAAATTCATGAAATTTTAAGAAATTTAATTTTGTTGCGATAATTGGTTTTATTAGTTAAACGCAGGACTCATTGAGAAATATAAATCATTTACTATTTTTTAATATTTTTCTATTATTTCCGAAAATCAGCTCCCAATAATAAAATAAAAAACGCAATATAATAATAACATTATTTAATTTGAAAAGCTTTTAATTGCTTGAATATATATTATAAATTAAGGACATTATAATCTAAAGAAAACATTTTTGTTCGATAAATAATTAAATTTTAAAAGAATTGTTTTCTTTTTTTTAATTATAATGATTTATAAAGTTTAAAAACATTTTAAAAATACTTCAAAGATTTGTTGGGGTTAGTTTAAAAATTTATTAAGCGAAGATTATGTTTACTAATCGAAAATTGAAAAGTTTAATACAAATCATCGTGTCTTCCTACTTTCAAAATAATTTTCATTTTTTTTGTGCCATTTGAAGTTTTTATGGTAATTTTTATGTGTAAAAATTAAAAAGTTATGCGTTTCAGAGTTTCTTTCCCTTACAGGAAAAATGGTACAATTATGTCACTTTTGATCGTCATACACTTATCTTATTTCGCATGTCAATCTGTGAACACATGAAATACAGTGGAAAAAAGTTAGAAAGTTCAACTCTGTGTTTAAGAAATAGTTTTATTCTAAATTTCATGTTATTAATAAATAATACTTGTGTAACTCAGATTTAATTTAACATTAAATTTGCTAATTTTCTAAAAATAATGTGTCACATATGTATATTTTATTTCTGCAAAATTTTTAAAACCGAGAATTAACTTCTGTTTACAAAACAAAATGGCCAAAAAGTTGAAAGATTTTTTAAAAAAGAAGAACGCTTTTAGACTCCAATCAATATAATTTCTGTTTGAAATAAACCAGAGTATTTTGCTTACTGGAAATAGTAAATTTAATCATTTAGCTTTCAGTTAAAACTAAAATAAAATTTTTAAGAAAACTTTTTTTATTTTTAAAAATTCAATTTAAAATTCAGATATAAAAAAAATGAATGAAGCTGTGGTAAATGCGGAATTAAAAGTAACTCTATTCTAGGTACCTCCACAAATTTTCGATACCTCAAGTTAAATTGAATTTAAAAAAAAGTTTTCTTGAAGCTTTAATTCTAGCTTTAACTGAAAGCCAAGAGATTAAATTTACTATTTACAGTAAGCAAAATATCCTGGTGTATTTCAAACCGAAATTATACTGATCGGAATCAAAATTTTTTAGGTTTAAAAAAAAGTTTTTAAAATTTCAGATTTTCCGCCATTTTTCATTGATTGTAAACAGAAGCCAATTCTTGGTTTTAAAAAATCTTACAAAAATAAAATACACCTCGCTGACACATTATTTTATTAAAATTACTGAATTTAAACTTACTTTAAGTTGACTTGAAACAAGAATTACTTGCTTACTGTCTGAAATGTTTCAAAAAAGCGTTTCCCAATTATGGTATCCTTGTTATCACATCTGCCATCGCCTTATCAGGAGGCGATAATTATATGATTTACAGTAGCCAGCCAAAAAATGCCAAGTATGGAAGACAAATTTGGAATAAATCTTATTTTTTTTCATGTAAGGAAGGACAACCCTTAAATCACGGAACCTTTTAATGATAAATATCACGTACGGCCACCCGTACAAATAAGATACTGGTAATCAAAATGCACACAATTAAAATGTTTTAGTTATTTAAAAATCCAACGGCTAAATCATTTGTATAAACTTTTCAATTTTCGATTAGTAAATGTATTTTCATGCTTTAATTTCATACCCTAGCCGGCCGAAAAGAGGAAGAAATTTAAAAATATTTTTGAAACTTTATATATTATTATAAAGAAAATCATAAAAATTAAAATAATTCTTGTAAAAATTCATTATTCATTGCTTTTTTTTTACAGGCCACGATATGCTTAATTTATATTGTTCATAAAAGCAATTAAAAGTTTATTCAAGTAAAAATTGGCATAGTTACTGCAGTTTTTTCAATTCGGACCTACTTTTTAGAAAGTAGGCTAATATTGAAGAAAGAAAGTTGATTAGCATTCCCCAATGACTCCTGAATTCAATTTTATTAGGTTTATTGGGGCTCAAAGTCGAAGTTTTAGACATTTCTAGAAATTAATTGGTGGGGAGTAACATATGCAAAAAAGTATTTTGACTAATATCTTCTAAAAGTAATTTTTCAAAATCGATTGCAGTCAAAGATGAATAAGTACTGAAATTTTCATGAAAATCCGACCATTATTCAATTTTTACTAGAATTTCCAAATTAATGTGTATTTCACGATCATAAAAGTGCATTTTTTTACGTAATAAACTGTGCGTTAATTTAGGTCTCGCACTGACGAAAGAAAAAAAAGATTTTCTACCAAAATTTCGAATGTGTTAGAAATAATTAAAAAATTTATTAAACAATTAAAAAATACTTTGATCTATTCTCTTAATGATAATATATACATTTTGCCGATAAAACGTTGTTTTTATTTAGTTTGGGGCTTTTTTACCTCCATGCTATACATTTTTTCAGCTATTTTTTGGAGGTACCTACTATATTCTCTTCATTTTTTTACAAATTTCACCATGCCATGTGAAATCCTAATTTTTAACCAACAGAAAACGGATTGATCCCGCACTGAAGAAAACAGACGAAGCAATATTTCGCAATCCGATGTTAAATTAATTTTCTAACCAATGAAAGGAAGCGATTTGAAAAACTGAGAGAAAGATTAACAATCTAGTGTGACAAAGTGAATCGGTATAAAAGAAAGTAAGCCGAATAAGTCAAATAGAAGCTGAAATTAGAGACGACACTGCAAAGATGTGACAAAAAACTTCAAGCTACTGACCCGGACATAAAGTCCCTTCACACATTCGTTCTTGCTTTTTCTTTTTGCGTGATACTTCTTCGCCCTCTATTCTCTCAGTCAACAAAGACGAAGACGACAACAACAACACTAACAGGAGAAACAAGACAACTGTTTCCTAAAAATCAACTTCCAATAAATTCAGTTTTTCTTTATTGCTTTACATTTCTTTTCACTTTCTCACCGACCATAAAAAAAGCAAGGAACACAGACTCTATATTAATCTGTTAATCTTTCGACATAAACACATTCTGCTACTTACAACTGCAAGCTCTGAATACACTTAACTCCTTACTACTATTTCTCTTGGAACATTTAACTCCTACAAATTGATGCTATTCTGTTCAGTGAATAAAATTCTACATTAACATATAAAAGATATATTTTATTCTTCCAGCCTTTCAATCTTCTTATGATTCTGATAAACTTAAGTTGTAGAGAGTTCGTTTATGTTTGATACAAGGCCAAAATAAAAGAATATTACTGTCCCTACTTCAGAGGTACCTACGTAAGCCTAACCAAACCAACCTAGTATACAGACCCATCCCATATACCGTGGTCTTCAGCTGTTGGTTTATAGGTGAGAGATGAGATGGGCGCCGGCAAGGAATAGGAGGAAGAAGAATTAAATTCTGTTTTTATTACCTCTTTGTTAGGGCGCCGCCCCTATCTGACTACATAATGGACTGTTCCCATTGCTATATATAGCAATGGTGGATTCTCTATAAGAGAGGAGTGGAGAGTCGTACGGGTTCGTACAGAGTCACTTGAGAGTCAGTGCGAGAGTTAGACACACTTCCGATGGCGTACCGGAAGTAATCACGTATACACACGTCTTACGACGGATTGGACTATTGTATCTTCTCTATTGTAAATACTACTAATTTACTTCTGTACCTACTAACCGTCTTTCCGCGGAATACAACTTATATTCTGATTCTGTTGTTGAGTTATTCATTTACACTTGGCGACATAACACTCTTAAAAATCCCCCTACCGACGATTGAAGCAGTCTAGGGATAAAAAAATGGTTCATATCTTCTTTTGCTTAATTAAATCTCATTAAGCCCAGACAGTGAAAATATTGAACCTATTAGAGCATGACATCCAATTTTATACATAGTTGGGTACCTAAAATTTAAAATTAACTTGTTTTAAAATCACAATTAGTAGGAAGATAGATTAGGAAAAACAAAACAAAAAAAATTGTTGTGGGATCGCCCCTTTGTATATGATAATAGACTCGACTGAGTATATATATATACTCCTGCCATAGAGAGAACAGAAGCAGCCATATAGTTGTAGTTGGTAGGAGTAGTATCGTAGAGATCCGTGCGAGTTATTGGAGAGTACCGGAACTGATACTTAAGTTGCCGAATTTACCCAGAGACTACCGCATCAGAAGTCAGACAAGCTCTTAGCTCTACTCATCTAGAATAATCTACACGGATATACTATTTCCCCGACTTCACTTCAAGACTTGCATACATTTATTTCTTACTCATAGTATTCCTGGATTTACTAACCTGCGTTCAAGTTTGTATATTACGTTCAATATAACCTACTTTTCTATCTCCATCTCGGTTTTTGGTTGTTCATCATTTTGTGCAGCTCCTTCACCCGCAATCCACAACAATTAATATACACAGATATACTATTTCCCACGACTTCACTTCAAGACTTGTATATATTTATTTCTTACTAATAGTATTACTAGATTTACTAACCTGCGTTCAAGTTTGTATATTACGTTCAATATAACCTACTTTTCTATCTCCATCTCGGTTTTTGGTTGTTCATCATTTTGTGCTGCTCCTTCACCCGCAATCCACAACAATTAATATACACAGATATACTATTTCCCACGACTTCACTTCAAGACTTGTATACATTTATTTCTTACTAATAGTATTACTAGATTTACTAACCTGCGTTCAAGTTTGTATATTACGTTCAATATAACCTACTTTTCTATCTCCATGTCTGTTTTTGGTTGTTCATTATTTTGTGCAGCTCCTTCACCCGCAATCCACAACAATTAATATACACAGATATACTATTTCCCACGACTTCACTTCAAGACTTGTATACATTTATTTCTTACTAATAGTATTACTAGATTTACTAACCTGCGTTCAAGTTTGTATATTACGTTCAATATAACCTACTTTTCTATCTCCATCTCGGTTTTTGGTTGTTCATCATTTTGTGCAGCTCCTTCACCCGCAATCCACAACAATTAATATACACAGATATACTATTTCCCACGACTTCACTTCAAGACTTGTATATATTTATTTCTTACTAATAGTATTACTAGATTTACTAATCTGCGTTCAAGTTTGTTTATTACGTTCAATATAACCTACTTTTCTATCTCCATCTCGGTTTTTGGTTGTTCATCATTTTGTGCAGCTCCTTCACCCGCAATCCACAACAATTAATATACACAGATATACTATTTCCCACGACTTCACTTCAAGACTTGCATACATTTATTTCTTACTAATAGTATTACTAGATTTACTAACCTGCGTTCAAGTTTGTATATTACGTTCAATATAACCTACTTTTCTATCTCCATGTCTGTTTTTGGTTGTTCATTATTTTGTGCAGCTCCTTCACCCGCAATTCACAACAATTAATATACACAGATATACTATTTCCCACGACTTCACTTCAAGACTTGTATATATTTATTTCTTACTAATAGTATTACTAGATTTACTAACCTGCGTTCAAGTTTGTATATTACGTTCAATATAACCTACTTTTCTATCTCCATGTCTGTTTTTGGTTGTTCATTATTTTGTGCAGCTCCTTCACCCGCAATTCACAACAATTAATATACACAGATATACTATTTCCCACGACTTCACTTCAAGACTTGTATACATTTATTTCTTACTAATAGTATTACTAGATTTACTAACCTGCGTTCAAGTTTGTATATTACGTTCAATATAACCTACTTTTCTATCTCCATGTCTGTTTTTGGTTGTTCATTATTTTGTGCAGCTCCTTCACCCGCAATCCACAACAATTAATATACACAGATATACTATTTCCCACGACTTCACTTCAAGACTTGTATACATTTATTTCTTACTAATAGTATTACTAGATTTACTAACCTGCGTTCAAGTTTGTATATTACGTTCAATATAACCTACTTTTCTATCTCCATGTCTGTTTTTGGTTGTTCATTATTTTGTGCAGCTCCTTCACCCGCAATCCACAACAATTAATATACACAGATATACTATTTCCCACGACTTCACTTCAAGACTTGTATACATTTATTTCTTACTAATAGTATTACTAGATTTACTAACCTGCGTTCAAGTTTGTATATTACGTTCAATATAACCTACTTTTCTATCTCCATGTCTGTTTTTGGTTGTTCATTATTTTGTGCAGCTCCTTCACCCGCAATCCACAACAATTAATATACACAGATATACTATTTCCCACGACTTCACTTCAAGACTTGTATACATTTATTTCTTACTAATAGTATTACTAGATTTACTAACCTGCGTTCAAGTTTGTATATTACGTTCAATATAACCTACTTTTCTATCTCCATGTCTGTTTTTGGTTGTTCATTATTTTGTGCAGCTCCTTCACCCGCAATCCACAACAATTAATATACACAGATATACTATTTCCCACGACTTCACTTCAAGACTTGTATACATTTATTTCTTACTAATAGTATTACTAGATTTACTAACCTGCGTTCAAGTTTGTATATTACGTTCAATATAACCTACTTTTCTATCTCCATGTCTGTTTTTGGTTGTTCATTATTTTGTGCAGCTCCTTCACCCGCAATCCACAACAATTAATATACACAGATATACTATTTCCCACGACTTCACTTCAAGACTTGTATACATTTATTTCTTACTAATAGTATTACTAGATTTACTAATCTGCGTTCAAGTTTGTATATTACGTTCAATATAACCTACTTTTCTATCTCCATCTCGGTTTTTGGTTGTTCATCATTTTGTGCAGCTCCTTCACCCGCAATCCACAACAATTAATATACACAGATATACTATTTCCCCGACTTCACTTCAAGACTTGCATACATTTATTTCTTACTCATAGTATTCCTGGATTTACTAACCTGCGTTCAAGTTTTTATATTACGTTCAATATAACCTACTTTTCTATCTCCATATCTGTTTTTGTTGTTCATTATTTTGTGCGGTTCCTCACCCGCAATCCACAACAATTAATATACACAGATATACTATTTCCCACGACTTCACTTCAAGACTTGTATACATTTATTTCTTACTAATAGTATTACTAGATTTACTAACCTGCGTTCAAGTTTTTATATTACGTTCAATATAACCTACTTTTCTATCTCCATCTCGGTTTTTGGTTGTTCATCATTTTGTGCAGCTCCTTCACCCGCAATCCACAACAATTAATATACACAGATATACTATTTCCCCGACTTCACTTCAAGACTTGCATACATTTATTTCTTACTCATAGTATTCCTGGATTTACTAACCTGCGTTCAAGTTTTTATATTACGTTCAATATAACCTACTTTTCTATCTCCATATCTGTTTTTGTTGTTCATTATTTTGTGCGGTTCCTCACCCGCAATCCACAACAATTAATATACACAGATATACTATTTCCCACGACTTCACTTCAAGACTTGTATACATTTATTTCTTACTAATAGTATTACTAGATTTACTAACCTGCGTTCAAGTTTTTATATTACGTTCAATATAACCTACTTTTCTATCTCCATCTCGGTTTTTGGTTGTTCATCATTTTGTGCAGCTCCTTCACCCGCAATCCACAACAATTAATATACACAGATATACTATTTCCCACGACTTCACTTCAAGACTTGCATACATTTATTTCTTACTAATAGTATTACTAGATTTACTAACCTGTATTCAAGTTTGTATATTACGTTCAATATAACCTACTTTTCTATCTCCATATCTGTTTTTGTTGTTCATTATTTTGTGCGGTTCCTCACCCGCAATCCACAACAAAATTGTTTTTAGAAAACAGGATGATTTAATTATTTTTTAAATTATTTTACCTTGAGCAAGGCAATCCACCAAGATGCATGGAGGATTACTAAGTGCTAGGAAATATGAGAAAAAATTACTACTAAGGTTGGTTGGTTGGGTTTAGTTTTATGGCCTTTCAACCTCGGCGGGTCATTTATTGCCAACTAATTTTTTATTTTTTTATTTCGGGTATTACCTTTTTTTTCAACAATTTATTGTTTTATATATATATATATATATATATGTTTTGTGTCTAGTGATACTTTTTTTTTCGAGTATCAAGATTCATTGGGATTTCTTTTTAAGGTCAGGGGCTCCCAAGTCCTACCCTGTTATTTAAAACATAACTGGAGGGAAGGGACGGGTTAATACCTTTCCCAAGGGTACCAGTGCTTAAGTGAATGCAGAGTATTCAACTGGAATTCGAACCACAACGCACATCCGTCATTAAACGCTTACAGCACCTAGTATTCCCAAGTGGTCTCCCATCTAAGTACTGACCAGACTCAACGTTGCCTAACTTCTATGATCGGTCGAGAAACGGTGTATTCAACGTTATATGGCCGAAAGCCCTACTACTAAGGATAGAGGTCAATAAAAGACTAATGAATACAAGACAGGAGATAATGATTGATATTTCATTTAATTTTTGAAGATTAAACTTGACTGGGAAGCAAGAATTTAGATGAGAGCACCACAAGCGAGAAGTGTAATAGAAGAAATTATTAGCATAGAATTTTACGGTTATGTTTTACGGTTATGTTTTGCTCTTTCAGCTGTAAAATGATGAGGCCTTGTTGCCAATCTAGTATTGTGTTTAAATCCATAAACTTTGGGTGCAGAAAGACCATCGAGATTCATGAAAGTATTTATAGAAAAGCCGAATAATTTTTTATGATGGAGTTGATGTCTGCACGTTCCTCCTCTGTCGTGGGCAGATTTTTCATAATTTTTAGGCATTCCTTGCCAACGATAGAAAGAAAAGTTCCTACCTGGACTTTAGCCGGTTTGATATCAATGCGCGTAGCGTCTGCGTAGTTCGTCCATGAGAGTTTAAATATGGACCAGTTCTTTCTCAAATCGCCGTCCATGTCCATTTTTTTCCGGTGGTGGGATGGGGTAAGCCATTATTCCGAAGTATTAGTATTATCTCCGAGGTATTATATCTGATTTGTGCCGTGTAATGACCCGATCCGACTTCCTTTACTAGATAGCTAGTGTGTTCTCGTGTTATTCATTATCGCTTGCCATCGGCGCCAAAACATGATGGGGTCTTCCTTCATAACTTTTTATATGAAGTACTGTTATAACACGACCTCTAGCTGAGTCCAGTTAACCTTCCTCATCTTTGGTCTATTCTGCTCACGTTGTGTTGTCGCTCTCAGTTTCACCAAATCAGGATTGTTTGTTATCAATTTACGAGGCTAGTCCAGACATGCGAGGGATTGGTATGTAATGAAAATCAGATTAAAAACTACAACAGCCCGGTATATATATAAATTTAAATAAATTTTCAAAATTCAAAAATGTTGAATGAACATTTCAACATGAAATCCCTAAGAGAAATCTCACGTATCCTCAGCAACAGTCAGTCTATATTCAAAATGAGAATAAAAATAAGATTAAAAAGTGAAATAAAAAAATAAAAAAAAATAAAAAAAGATAAAGAAATAAAAAAATAAATAACGGTTAAGATTTGAGAAATATACGTCCCAAAAAAAATATTGGCTCTGTAATTTTAATTACATTGAGCTCTTCTCCTGTATCATTTTTTAATATTAAAATTTTTAATATTAATTAGGATCAGGTTCTTGGGATTTACCTTCCTACTTTTCCGTTTCGGATTAAAGTAATTTAATAATATATATATATATATATATATATATATATATATATATATATATATATATATATAGGTGTCCAGTCCGTAAGCAGTGAGGATAATCCAACAAGATTACCTTAATATAAAATATTAAGTGATAAATCCATTTAGAGAACTCGATGGGTGTAAACCAGACACGTTCCTTCTTTCCCATCTTTTCCTTTATTTTTATTGGGTTTTTTTTTTTTTGTAATTTTGTGTTTATTATTATTAATATTATTCTTATTTTTATCCCTCTCTTCATTTTAAGAAAAGATTCATTCCGGCAGAAATTTTGTACCAGATGGAAGGAATATTGTTGGGTCTGAAGAAATGAGCTATAGTTTATAACCAATTGAAATGACGTGTTGAGTTTTACTTTATAAATTATATATATATATATATATATATATATATATATATATATATATAATTTACAAGCAAGTCAAAGCTGGTGACACTCAACAGTTGGCTGGTGTTGTAGAATTAGGTGCATAATTTTGATAAATTTTGCTTGCTTCTCTCAACAAAAGAATTTTTCACTCAGTAATTTCTTTATCTGTATTTTCCTCTTGTTAACATTTCGGCTAATTTACTCGGCAAAAACAACTGTGTTCTCCAATTTTACAGAAATTTCTTCTCATCTTGAACATCACTTAAAATTAATACCAGCCATTAAAAAATAGAAGATGGCGTATGTGTGCCGTTTCACATGACAAGTTGGTGCTTAATTTTTCCAGATAGGTGATCATGCCTAAGAAGCGTTGTAGTTCTTTTTTGATGCTTGGATCTGGCGTGTCATTTAGGGCCTTACTTTTGGGGGGATTTCGTGCAACCCCTTTGTCTATTCTTATGTAACCCAGGAAAGTAAGTTCATTACGATTGAATTGACACTTGGACAGATTTAGCGTCATTCCACATTTTCTTATTACTTGTAGAAGTTCAATATTTCTAGTTTACATTAGATATTATCTAGGGCCCAGATAATAATGTCGTCCTATGAGTTTTAGCATCCGCCGATATTTTCTTCGCACGTTCTTGTTGACTTGAAATGTTGTCCCTTTTTCTCGTCGAATTTATAATCAGTTCACATTATCCATTCTCTGTCATAGTCTGCCTGTTCTTACCAGCTGTCCTGGTAATCAGTACACAGTAAATTCTCTGGGTCGTATTTTGACCTCCTTCTACTAATCCATTCGTTTGCGGATGGTACGCCGTTGTTCGTAATCTGTGGAAATCTATTATTTTTGATAGTTCTGTGAATAGTTCGAATTCAAATTGGCTTCCTCTGTCTGTAACAACATGAAGAGGAACTCGAATCAGGAGATCCACAGATTGCCAAAAGCCATTGATATTGATTTCGCCGTAATTTCTGTTATTGGGCATGCTTCTATCCACCTCGTGTTTCTATCGATGCATGTTAATAAATATCGGTATGGTGAAGAAATAAGAGTCAGTTTGGTTCTTTACTGGTGGTAAGGGACCGACAATGTCTACTGTTTTCAAAACGGCTGGAAGGTAATTCAAATGGATTTACTTTACTCTTTGTGTGTCTTATTATTTTTGCTTGTTGGCAATGCTGGCATTCAGTGTACCACACTTTTATTGATTTGTCCATCTTCGGCCAATAGTATCTGGATTTTATTATTTTTCTTGAAGATGTTATTCCCGGATGTGATAGATTATGCAGATTATGCCTATTTTCTGAGCTTCTCTGTCACAAAAGGTCGTGGAAAAGGTTTCATTTGTATTTATTGTATATTGTTTCAGTTGATCTTTGAATGCCTGAATTTCATTGTCAGTAGCTTGATGTTTCATTATTTCTTGTAAGTCACATACATCAATAGTGATCGCATTGACAAAACGTGATAAACAATCAGCTACTATATTTTGTGAGCCTATTTTGTGAAATGTCATTCACATATTCGCTGATAAAACAGAGGTGACGCTGTCGTCTATCTGATTTTAAGGAAGATTGGCTTTTAAAAGCACCGCAAAGTGTTTTGTGATCCGTCAGTAACATTATATTTCTGCCTTCTATTAAATGTTTAAAATGGAGTACTGCTAGATAGGCAGCAACTAGTTCCCTGTCAAAAGTGGAATATTCTTGTTGGGTTTGGGAAAATTTCTTTGAAAAGAAACCTATGGGGATGGGTTGATTATCAATCATTTGGTGAAGTGCTGCACCCACCGCATAATTTGAACTGTCTGTTACAAGTTGATAGTTGTTAGCTTTCGAGCTGGGGAAATCTAGAACCGTTACATTTGATAAAGAGTTTTTTATGTTTCGAAAGATTCAATTTCTTCCTTTGTTAAGGTTAAGGATTTTGAATTTTGGTTTAAACGTGCTTTTTCCGTGAGAGGTAATATAATATTGCTGAAATTTGGCACAAGTTTCCTATAAAAATTTGCCATTCTGAGGAATTGGCGTAGTGATTTAGAATCGTTTGGTTGAAGAAATTCACTTAATTCATTCAACTTTTTAGCACTGGGTTTGAGACCATTAGCAGGAATGTGAAATCCTAAAAAGTCTAACTCATTAGCACTAAATATGCATTTGGAGAGACAATGTTAAAGTCGTACTCACTTAGTTTTTGTATTACTAAGTCGACATGCTTGAAATGAGTTTCTTCATCTTCTGAGAAAATCAGGATATCGTCGATATATACAAAGGTATAATCAGTATCACGAAAGATATTGTCCATCATTCTTTGAAAAGTGCATGATGCGTTCCGTAGTCCGAAAGGCATATAGTTGTATTCAATTAACCCGAATGGGTAGAGATGGCCGTCTTGCAGACATCATCCGGGTGAACTGGTATCTGGTGATAAGCAGACAACGGGTCTATCTTTGAAAAGAACTTCTTGTTATGAAGCTTCGAAGACAAAGAATTTATGCTTGGGACTTGATATCAATCGGCTTTTGTTATGGTATTTAAATGTCTGTAATCACCAACAGGTCTAGATATGCCGTCTGTCTTCGGTACCATGTGTAAGGCTGAACTCTATTCTGAGTTCGAAGGGGAAATTATTCCTGCCTTTAGGAGTTTCTTGAATTCCTCTTTCGCGATTTCACATCTCTGAGCTGAAAACAGTCTGGCTCTGAAGATTGATACCAGTTTCTATTCTGTGGTATATCTTTGGTTTTGTTGCATTCGTGCCGCGATGAGGAGAAATTAAGTTAGGATATTTCTCCAGAATTGTTCGTACCATTTTGTTAGCATCTTTATTCGGTACTACATCTATATTCATGATAATAGATGAGGGATGTGTATTGGATTGTCTATTAGTCATTTTATCGATTAGTTTGTTTTTCTTGCAGTCCACCACTAACCTGAAATGGTTTAGAAAATGGTATCCTAGGAGTGGCTGGGCAGTTTCGGCTATTATAAATGTCCAGGTAAATTCGAGGTTCTGTAGCGTGAGATTCAGTACTGTTTGTCCTGAGCATTCAATCTTTTGATCATTGGCAGACACTAAAGAGATATTGGTTGGGTATGTTACAGCTCCATTTAAATATCTCTTTGGAAGTATAGATACGGCAGCTCCTGCATCCACAATAAAATTTAATCTTTGAGCTCCTAACCGTGCGGCTACAATGAGAAGCGGCGAGGAAATGGAAGCTAACATCTCTTGCCTAGTTAGTTTTCCGAAATCTCACGAGGAACTGGTGAAGTTGGGGAGAGCTGGGTTGCATTTGAAGATTCCGTTTATTAGGCCACCGGCACCACGGCTTGCAAAATTTTGCACGTTTCGCAAAATATAAATGCGCTCGGCAGATTTTAGGTTTTTGGTCCTTGTTAAAAGGGCGAACACTGATAGGGAATTTATTTTCACTTAAGGAACAGCCATATATCCTTTTAGTTTCATCTTTATTTTGCTGTCCATCCTTTTGCTTCCCGGAAATTCGTCGAATATATGTGGTGTCTTGTGTATTAAAATATAATTATAAGTCGTCCGCCATTTTACCAAGACGATCTGTGTCTAAGTCGACTTGAGCAGCTGCTACTGGTTTAATAGAGTGAGGTAGGGCTTTAATAAATTTGTGACGTACGATATCGTCCCCTACGCCAATTCGACCTGCTAATAACATGAGTTCATTTAGGTACAATGAGGGACGACCCGTTACTGTCGATGACGACATTAATTTGTCCAGCATCTCTGGTTTTGTTTTTTCGTAAGCGCCCGTCACTGCTTCTTTTAGTGCGTCATAATCCTTTGATTGCTGTATATTTGGCTGTATAGTTCCTACTATGTCCAAGGGGAGTGCTGCCAAAATGTTGAAAATTTTTTGACTGAGCCGTCTAATATTTGCAATATTAAATTGCGCCTCCATTATCGCAAACCAAGCCATTACATTTAATTCGAGGAAGTTTGGTGGTTTTAACGCAATAGCTTGGATTGGTAGGTTTTGATTTGTTGAAGTTTCTTCAGCGTCCGTTGCTATGTCGAGTTTGTGTTGAAGAGAAATATTCTAATTTCGCTGAAAGTCCCAAATTTTTTTTTGAGTATATATATATATATATGTGTGTGTGTGTGTGTGTGTGTGTGTGTGTGTGAGAGAGAGAGAGAGAGAGAGAGAGAGAGAGAGAGAGAGAGAGAGAGAGAGAGAGAGAGAGAAATAAAAATACTTGAGAGACAACAAAATATGGATTTATTGTATGGTATCAAACATCATAATGTTTCGGTTTGTTATAACCACCATCAGGGCTTATATTTACTATTGTGAAGTTTTTTGTTGTTACGGCCTGTAAATATTTTGTTGTTTCTTAAGTATTTTTATCTCACATTGTCAGAATTTATTTTTCATTTGCTTTAAAATACACACACACACACACACACACACACACACACACACACACACACACACACACACACATATATATATATATATAATTATTTGTTTGAACATTATTTTGGATCGGTACTCGCATTTAAGTAGATATTCTGTTTATAATCAAACAGTATTATATATTTATTTATACCGGCCTGATTATTTACGATGAATTTTTGTTACGAAAATGTGTGTCATCCTGCCGAATTTATTGTAAATAATCAGGCCGATAGAAATAAATATATAATACTGTTTGATTATAAACAAAATATCTACTTAAATACGAGTATCGATCAAAAATAATGTTCAAACAAATCATTTCAAATTGTCGGTTGTTTATAACCAGTTTCGTTAATCTTCGTTAATTTCCTTAACATTTATCGTAAATAATCAGGCCGGTAAAAATAAATATATAATACTGTTTGATTAGAAATACAGCTAAGTATTGCAACAAAACAGAAAGTGTCACATAATGAGGAATGCATACACTAATAGGTACGCTAAAGATTTCCCTTCTCTGATTCCATGCTCCTATGCTTAGGGGTTAGCGACTCCGACTGACACCAAATTGGTCGAGTTTCGATCTCATCCAGAAGCAAGTGGTTGTCTCACCACACTGAGGAACCGTGATACAGCAAAAGAGGCATGTATGTGGATGATGAATGTACATATATGTATATAAAAGGGAGAAAGAGATAGACAGAATAAAGGAAAATTATAAAAAGTACGTGTGAGTAAAAATCTTACTAAATGAAGCAAAATGCGAAGAAATAAAGAGAAACAGACAGACAGAAAAAAACAGAGAGATTCATGGAATAAAGAAACGAAGGAAAGAGATTCGACATCATAATCATTATCTATCTATCTATCTATCTATCTATCTATCTATCTATCTATCTATCTCAGAAACTAAGACAAATATAATTTTTATTTTTTTTTGATTTTTTGATTTTTCGGCTTTGAAAAAGCATATTGTTACTTACAATCGCCGAAATAAATTCTGATGAATTAATTATGTACTGGGTTATATATATATATATATATATATATATATCGCTTGTTGAAACCTAGGTTGCGGAAGGAACTTATTTTCAAATGAAAAATATTTAAATATTTTACAAAATATATGTATTGAACACTTTGTTATACAACTGTGTACCGGTCTAACCAATTGTATATATATATATATATATATATATATATATATATATATATATATTATAAGAAAGTTACAGAATACGTAGGTTTTAAACCCACGGTTCATGCATTTACTTTTATAAAGAGTGCTCGATACAACGTAGAGCTTTATATTGTGATGGTTGTTACAATGGTTTATAAATGCATAGTTTCGCGTTTCGGAACTACGTGTGCCCCTCATCTGGTGATTAGTTGAAATGAAAATTAAATCGTGAAAACTATTTATTTTTGGTAATATCGAAACTTATTTATGAATGGAACTTTGTGTGTGTGTGTGTGTGTGTGTGTGTGTGTCCGTTACCTATAGATTCCGAAATGGCTGAACCGATTTTCTTGAAAATTTACACAGATGTACTATAAGCGTCTGCGAGTGTTCTTAGCTAGGATTTGTGTCGAGGTACCCCCGATAAATATGGAAAATCGATCATCGAAAAAATCGGGTTATAGAAGGAGTGGTCCGATTTTAATCAAATTTGATACACTCATAAACAAAGACATAAGAAACGATATTCAGAAGTTTCAAGGTTGCATTTCTTACAATAGTGCATAAAATCGATAATATATATATATAAAAGGGAAAATGTTTGTGTGTGTGTCTGTTTATCTATCTGTATGTCCTTTATACAAATCCACAATTTTATCCGATTCTCACCAAACTTCACACAAATATTCTTTAGGCTGAGTCTGAGCACCAGGACCATGGATTAGTTTTAAAGCTTTCATTACACCCGAGCAACGTCGGGCTATACTGCTAGTGATATGTAAGTGAATGTGGGATGGGAGTTTAGTATGATTTAACCGGCAGTTTTGTAGCCATAGTGATACAGCCGTGGGTTAGGAGAGGGGTGCGGGGTAGCTTAGTTTTGGACAAGTCACTTTTTAGTTTTGTCTAGGTAATTCTTATATTGGTATGTAAGGTTTTTTAAGAAAGGGTAGACACTTTTATTTTACTACTATCTATGAGTGGATGGAATAGAGTTACTATTAATGTTGTGTGAGTTTATTTTCTTTTATTTATACGATGTTCGTTTTTATTTTGAGGATTAAAAATGGGTATTAATTGCCTTTTGGAGGGGATTATTCCATGTAAATGAGGTGTTTTTTGGTTAATTAAATTTTAACGAAAAATATTTTCGATGCTTAAATAACACCGTTAATTCATCTCAACGGTTCAATGTTGAGGTACTTTAGAATGTGCAGCTTTTCACTTAAGCATAATGTCGTTAATCGAATTTCAGGTTCTAGATTTTTCCAGGATTTTCCATTTTAGTTTGGGTTTCTGTTTTGTGTCCTTTGATTTCCAAAAATATGCAGAAAGGGATGTTTGGTTTCGATATAAGTTGTTTTTGAATTAAATTATTTACATGTACCAGCGCTGCTTAAAGGTGTTCTTTGTAGGTCCGATATACGCTTTATTTATAGTGGGGTTTTCTATTGATGTTATATTGCATTGATAGACAATTGAATTTATTTTACATCTATTTTGTAGTGGGCAATTATTGGGGTTTCTACAGTAGCATAAGTTTTATTGTTGTCCTCTTTATTATTTTGGTACTTAATTTTATTTTGATCCACGTGTTGATTTAAGATATATTTATTATGATTAGTTATGATTTTTTCGTGGTTATTTGTGATAGATACTAGCAAAGTTTTTGTTAAGCACACGCACACAATTTGTTGAACATGTATAGACTTTTCGTTAGATACACGCACACACACATACACATACACTCAACATACCGGTACACACACAGGCACACACACTCACACAAATACGCACACATATATGTATGTAAACTTTTTCCACTTTGTCATATATTTCCCCCATATTGTTCTTGATATGTAAAAATATGTATCGTTATCTCATATCGGACTCATATCCGTAGTTACTTTGCAAATTTTGCCATCCACCTTATAAGCCTATGCCCTTATCCGTCGTTAAATTGACTTTTAATTGGTATATTAGCCAAAACCCATTAGAAAACTCCTCAATTATCTGGAGGAGGAAGAATTTAGGTGAAATTCACACACACACACACACACACACACACACACACACACACACACACACACACATATATATATATATATATAAACATGTTACGGAAATGTCTACATTTGTTGACATTACGATACATTTCAGAGCAGATATGTTTGTTTACGATGGATCGAAAATTGTGTTATATAGGCTTGATAAAAACCTCGTTTAGCGTGGAGGCTATTCGTGGTCGAGAGGTCTAAAACGTTATCAGATCAAATGGTAGATTCCCCTATATAGATCAGTGGTCGCAGGTTCGAATCCTGCCGAATGGCACACATTTTCGGAATAAAAATTTATCGTAAATAATCAGGCCGGCAGAAATAAATATATAATATTGTTTCATTAAAAGCAGAATATCTACTTAAATATGAGTATCGGTAAAAAATAATGTTCAAACAATTCATTTCATATATATGTATATATATTATTTCCTGATCCTTTCAGCCGAAGAAATGCTAGAAAATAGTACCGACAGCTCTTGTGTAGTGAATAAATAATTTATTATAATTTCCATTAATAAAAATATTACTACAAATGTATATATATATATATATTCATTTATTGTATGCGTGTGCGTGTATATGTGTTTCTCTGTGTGTGTGTGTTGTTCGGAACATTTTTTTAATATAAGTTGATCAATAACAACCTGCATTAAAATGCTGGACATGCTACGCATACAAATGTATAGGTTAACGTTCGAGCATATCTGTGTTTATGTCGAGATATTAGTGGGTTTGAGAGAAAATACCTCACCAGATACGAGTATATTGTTTTGTTTATCTGCTTACCGAGATATATTTGTTTTAAAGGTCATACCGGTATTATTTTGTCTTTGTCTGATCCAATCATGGAAAATGGCAAATTTGATAGTTGAATATCAGGAATATAATCACAAAAGCACTATTTCTTACTTCTATTTCTTTGAATCGACGCTATAACATCTTATGAAAAGCGTCTCTGCGAAATATATATCGTTATGAAAATACCGGAATAGGAAATGTGATATTTATGCTTAGAATGATATCTTAAATAAATATATATATACATATATATATATATATTCATTTGGAAACGAATCATTTCGCCACCTAGGTATCTACATTTCGGTATCTTCCAGCGTCTTACAATAAATGATTTTACCGTTTTTAAATATCAGTTATAAACACCGAAAGGTAGAAACCTTGGTCGTGAAATAACTCGTTTCCAAATGAAAAATATTCAAAAGTTCTACACTATAATTGTATTGAACACTTTTCAATACAACTGTGTATTGGTCTAATTATGATCAAAAACTAACTGATCAAGTATATATATATATATATATATATATATATATATATATATATATAGTTATACTCGTCTCGAAACATTTCCTCGGAAACTTTCGAACAAAGGAAAAAAATGGTTTTAAAAGAAAAAAAGAAAAGAGGACATGAAAGTCTGTCAAAAGGGTTCGGACAGAAATGAGCACGAAGCCCAAAGAAAAAAGAAAAAACCCCGACACGAGTAACCATCGAACAGAAAGCGCTCAATACAAAGGTAGAGAGAACTAAATAGAACCTAATGCGCCAGACGAACCTACCTAGGGTTTTCCTAAACGGATCGTCAGGGAAATCTTTTCCTGACGATCCGTTTAGGAGTATCCTAGGTAGGTTCGTTTGGCTCATTAGGTTAATTTTAATTTTATATATATATATATATATATATATACTCTATGTCTCGCAGTGAGACAGAACTTATAAATCTCCGAAAATATTCCAGTTTCATGCACCTGAATTCAATCATCTGGAAGTTGGTAGATGTTAAGAAAAATACTCATCCAAAAATCCACTGCTGCTATTTGTTTTCTACCAAAATCTTTTTATTGCTTGTAATGCGTTGTGCTTTGTGACGCAGTAGATATCGACTCGCAACGACAAATCGGGGTACCAAGTTCGAATTCCAATTGAATTCCTCACATTCACGCATATATACTCTTGGGAAAGGTATTAATCCATCTCGTCCCTCCAGTTATGGATTAGATACTAGGACAGATTGGGTTCTATATCCTTGGCTTGCAACCAGTCTACCGCAGAAAGCAATGGCAACTTACTGCGGGATAATCATAGTCAGTCATGTCTCTTTCGAGACATGAACGCCAAAGCATGTATCATGTATGGCACTTAACTGACTGACTGTATGTTTTACTATGAAAATATATTGCTGTTTCTCTAAAAAATATATATTTTTATGTTTTCATAATATATAACCCCAGTTTATGGGGTTTACTATTTGCTCATAGCTGGGACCCTAAGGTACAACCACCCAGGGATTTTTTTTTTATTTTTCCCTTAATATCTACCGACTTCTTGATTATTGAATTCAGGTGCATGAAACTGTAGAAGATGTCGGTCATGTTTGCGGGAATTAGTATATTATAAATAGTATATTGTGCCTCTCTGCGAACACTTTTCTTCCTAGTATGGAAGATTTTGTGTGCTCTGTTTAAGTCGTTGATTTCCTCCAAGTATATATATATATATATATATATATATATATATGTATAAGGGAGAAACTTATCGCTATACTCGTTCCGAAAAACCCTCCGAGTATATACGCGGAAGAAAAAATGATAATAAAAAAAAAAAGCTAAGCACTTGAACATCAGTCAAAGTACGTAGCACAAAGAAAAAAAACCCGAGACGAGTTACTTAAAACAAAAAAGCGCTCAATACACAAGTATAGCAACCTTCCCTGAAGATCCGGTTAGGTGAAACTTTGGTAGGTTTGTTGTCTCTTTAGGTTAGTTACTTTCTTTGTTTTCTTTACTTCTCAGGGAGAAATAAACTCAGATTTAGGTAGGAGGTGAAATATAGATAGATACACATAAGGGTCACGCGACGTCTGGGCTTCACAAAAAGGAAGAAGTGAGAAAATGCACGGAGGGAAGAAGGTGTGGGGGAGATAACAGTAGAAACGTAAAAGAAATAGAAATGTTAAACAACTGACCGGATATGGATTGCAGATAGATACATTCGTTGTTCTTCTTTTTTATGTGCTCTGTCCCTTCAGGACGTAGGCGATGATGGCTTTCCACGTCTCCTTATCCCTGGTGGCTCTGAGCACGCCTTCTCCTGTAATATTTGTTTCACCCCACTGACATATATATATATATATATATATATATATATATATATATATATATATATATTATGTTATGTTATAGTTTAGAATATATACAAATTATAATATACTACAAAAGTGTACATTTTGTTTCGATATCGAAAAAACAATGTCTCATCAGATAGATGGTAATAAACGTTATTTTAAAAAAAGAAAATTCGAAGATCTCACTTCCCTTTTATTTTTGAAATTTTTTTTGTACGAGGTGACGAGGATAGAAAAGATGGGAAAACAAAAAAGGAAATCAAAAAAAAAAAAAGAAAAATAGGTGAAAAAAAAGGAAAGAGAGAGACATAGGAAATAAGGAGCTTGATACAGAAAATAAAAAAACACAATGAAAATAAGACAAATAAAAAATGGAAATAAAAAGCAAAGAGGAAAACAAGAGAAAAAAATAGCTACGAAGAGAGATCCGATGATAACGGCTCAGAGCGAAATAAACCCAGATTTAGGTAGGAGGTGAAATATAGATAGATACACATAAGGGTCACGCGACGTCTGGGCTTAACAAAAAGGAAGAAGTGAGAAAATGCACGGAGGGAAGAAGGTGTGGGGGAGAAAACAGTAGAAATTTCAAAAAATTGGCCGGAAGTGGATTGCAGATAGATACATTCGTTGTTACATAGTACAAAACTAAAACCTTTGGCATTTTTTATCTTTTGTTTTCCCCTTTTTTCTTTGTGTTTGTTTGACTGTAACATTTTCTATTCGTTGCCCAAATCTTGGGACGTTTCTCTTGATGGGAACATTTGTTATATACCCTTCTGGTATATATCAACGACAACCCAAATCAGCGGTGAACAAAGAACAAAATCTACATAAAATGTACAATATATTCTCCTTTTCTGGGACTTGTTTTGTGAGGAGTAGAGGTTAGTCGAAGGTAGGCACGCGCGCACACGAGGGACAGGTGACTGCTGAATTCGTCTTCTCATATCTCCTGTCACTGATCTAAACTCTGTCCAATCTCTCTGCTTTATTAAATAGGCGAGCCTTGACATGTGGCACTTCCTTCTCGCATTTTATTTATATTTCGTGTGCTAATTTCCATGACGGCGATCTTTGTTCGTCAAAAAAAAAAAAAAAAAACAGTCTGCACCTGGGTTTTCGCACTCACTGACATTTCAAAACATTTTTTTCTTTCAAATTTTGTCAGCCTAACGTCTTTCGATGCAGATAAAGTTTTGGGCGAAATGTTACACTGCAGCAAAATAATATATAACACAATAGTTTCTGTCTTTTTACAATCGATGGCTAGTCTTTTTTCCCGCTTTTTTTTAAAATACCTTATCTAGTATTTGCAATTTTTTTTCTGTCTTTCATTAACACAATGTCATCTGCATATATAATGTTGTTAAGATTGTGCCCAGTGGTAATAAATCCGAAACAGCCTTCTTCTTCTTCTATGTACTCTATCCTTTCAGGACGTAGGCGATCATGGCTTTCCACGTCTCCTTATCCCTGGTGGCTCTTAATATGTTTTCTCTTCTTACTCCACGCAACCCCCGTTCTGTCATCCACCTAATCAGGCCCTTCAAATATGTTATCCGCTGCCTTCCTCTGTCTGTTTTTCCTTCTATCTAGCCTATCAATATCAGGTTCTCCGAGCCCTCCTTCCTCGTTGTATGTCCGAGGAACTTCAGTTGTCTCTTCCTTATGCTCACTATTAGTTTTCTTTTCAATGCCATTCTTTCCCAAACCTCATCATTGCTCACATGTTCGGTCCATGATATCCGCAGCATCCTTCTGTAAAACCACATTTCCGCTGCTTCAAGTTTTTTTTCCTCATCTCCGATGATATTGTCCAACATTCACTGCCGTATTGAAGAACTGACATCACATAGCAATCTAGTACTCCATTTTGTGTTTCTAGGGAAATTTTCCTGTGTGTTAGTACTTTACTCAGCTTCTGGAACGCGTTCTTCGCCATGCCAATTCGCATTCGGATTTCTGTATCGCACTTTCCATCTCCTGTTATAACACTTCCTAGATATTTAAATTTTTTGACTTTCTTGATTCTAGTATCCCCTCCGTAACGTTCCATAATATGCAGTTATCATAAAACCGCGTTAATGTCTTATTTCAGAATTAGTGATATATCCATCATTATCAGGATCATCATCATCATCATCTGTGAGATAGAATCTTGTCTGTTAGTGTGAGAATTTGACTGCTTGTCTGTATAGTTTCATAACTTGTAGATACAGGCAAAGATGTATATTAGTCTATGTTAGCGAAGAGAAAGTAGAAGAAAAGAAAGGAAAGCGAGTGAGAATAGTAAGTTGACATGAGGTTTCGGCTTTTACACGAAGCGACACAAGAGGGCGCGTCTGACTTGGCAAAAGATAAACGCAACACTAAGACAGCTTCTCTTGTTTTCAGATTAGGAACTGACAACTTTGCAGCTTCGCATGATGTACCAGAGCGTAGTCAGGCACTCACACACACACACACACACACACACACACACACACACACACACACACACACACACACACACACACACACATAGATGCATATATATACAGACACAGGAGCTTAAGGCACACACAACTATTCTCTCTCTCGCATACTGACACGTACGCACGCATATAACCTCAACCAGTCACACTCTCCCTCTTTATATACTTATACCCACATACTTGCGGATCTGCACAGAGACACAGATAGTCAAGCAGAGGGACACACACACGCGCATGCTCGCACGCAAACAGTTTCACTCTCCCTCATTATTTACATACACACAGAGACACACACACACATATATACACACAAAAAGAAACATATACACAGACAGAGGGACAGATACCCACGGAAGCACGCATATAACCGCAATCAGTTACACTCTCCCTCATTATTTACTTACACACACACACACAAATAAAGGCGTAGACGCACAATGTGGAACAGACACACAGATGGACAGATACACATGCACGCACGCACATGACTTCAATCAATTACACTCTCTTTATTCATATTTTTACACACACACACACACACACACACACACACAGGCACAAAGTGGCACAGACACACAGACAGAGAGTAACATTCACACATATATGTACACGCATGCATACACAAATTATACACATACACATCGGGAAACAGGCATTTATATGACGACACACATAAGCAATACATGAGTATATATAACTTAATGCATATAAATATATATGAGTGTGTGTTTGTGTGTGCATGCGTATATTTTATATGTTTATATAGAAAACGTTCATTATGGCAAATGTTTTTAAAAACAAGAAACATTTTGTGTCGATTAATTTTTTGATCGATTTTTCGAAAAATCCTTCTTAGACAAGGAGGAAATTCCTTCCGAAATGATTACAAGACATATGGGCCAAGTTTTCGACATAATTAAACCATCAGAATAGGTAGAGACAAATAGTAAGTTTTATAGAACTAGTGAGTGTTGTGACGTGGGTAAAGTGTGTTGTGACGTAGGCAAAGTGTGTTGTGACGTAGGCAAGGTGTGTCGTGTGTTTTCATTTTATTGTTCTATTCATATATATAATTATAATTTAAGAGCACGCGTTCTCAAATGTAGAATAAAAAATAGAAAAAAAAAGACGGGTATCACATCTTGCCACAATACTTATGTGTATTTTGTTTAGGCCCAACTATTTATATATGCTGGTCAGGGATACATTATTATGATAATCTCAATTGTATTATCCAGACGGTTATTGGGTGAAGGCTGACGGTTATGTCTCAAATTATTCTATTGGTTGTTGAGTAGAAGTAATTATGGATCCGAAGGCGGCTATTTGCAGTTATTTTATCAGTCAGTTATGCTTGGGCGATCATGTCTCGAAAGACATTAACTGGGTAGAAAATTTTCCCGCAGTAGGTTGTCTTTACTAACTGCGGTAGACTACCAAATCTACCCTGCTATCTATTTAAACCTTGGTTGGAGGGAGAAGAGACGGATTATATTATTATTATGTCGAGAGTAAGAATAAATAACTCAACAACAGGAATAGGTTAATTATTGTATTCAGTGAAAATAGTATTTACAAAGGTTATTAGTATCCAATACAAGATTAAAGGTTAATCGTCTCAACCGTCGTAAGACGTAGTATGAGCAATGGGTACTTCCGGGTCGTCACCGGAAGTCTACGACTGACTTGTCGATCGGCTGTTCAGCACACTCTCTTACGTAGATGCCACCATTACTTTACATAGTAATGGAATAGTCATATTATAGCCGAATAGGCGCGGGCGTCCCAACAATTATTATATTAAGAATTATTAATTAGTGGGTATCAGTTTATTACCTTATAATAATAGAAAAACAATCCCCCACTTTATGACCAGTAGAAGCTTTACTTATTTTTCCATCTGTTATATTCAATCAGTCAGTTAAGGGCAATACGTGATACACGCTTGGGCGATCATGTCTCGAAAGAGAGATGACTGACTGGGCAGAAGTTTATCCCGCAGTAAGTTGCCACGACTTTCTGCGGTAGACTGGTTGCCAGCCAAGGCTATAGAACCCAATCTGTCCTGCTATTTACGCCATGGTTGAAGGAAGAAGTGACTAGAGAACCTAACCGGTCTTGTTATTTAACCCATAGCTAGAAGGAAAAGACGGGTTAATAGCTTTCTCAAGAGTATTTGCGCTTAAGTGAATGCGACGAATTCAACTGGAATTCGAACTCTGCTCTCCGGTTTCCCGTTCCAAATAACTGTACCAGAACGCGCAGTTAATTTTATAGCATCATTTATAAAAGTTTCACCCATTATTTATTTATTTATTATTTTCGTTTTTATCATTTCACCCCAAGCAAGGCATTCCACTGCCACTATTGCGCCGAGGGTTACACAGGGGA
>JBBBDQ010001884.1:1052500-1055000 GCA_037127315.1 Ascarosepion bandense
CACCCTTTTACTGTGAAACCAATAAAATGTAAACACAAATTCTACTCCAACAGCTTCTTTTCTCGCACTTCTCGCCTGTGGAATTTTCTTTCTGTTTACTTGCTTCCCCGACAGATACAATCTCTAAGAATTTAAATGTATGGTCTGTTGCCATCTCCTATCTCTCTGACTCGCATCCTTTCTCTCTTAGGCTCCTTTCTCCGTCCACTCCACTCTCATCAGTATTCTCATCCTTCTCTTACCTACTTCCTGACACTCCCTATGACCTGTCACTCTTTCTCATAACTTTCCTCCTATGTAACCCCCCCCGTACCAGTGACAGTAAACTGCCTTTTTAGGGCGATATGATTATATGTATATATATTAAAAAAAAATATTGACATTGTAATATAAAATGTTAATATAGTAATATATTAAACAATTAAAATGATTAAAATATTAAATATATATTTTAATATTATAAAATATTAATATTGTAATATAATATTAAATAATTAAAGATATTAAAACTTTAATATCGTAATGTAATCAAATGTTACTGCTATAATATAACATTTAACAGGCATATATGTGAACAACATTTTATGTGTATATTTATTTTATTTCACACACACAGACATACAAACAGACACACATATATATGATAATAATATAATTTTAAGGCTTGCTGTATTCATGAGTAACCGTGATCAATATCAGAGATAAATCGTATGTAAACAGCGTATCCAATTTATACACCCCCATATATATATATATATATATATATATATATATATATATATATATATATATATATATATATATATATATATATATATATCAAGACGGTACCAGATCAAATGGTATGCTTCCCCTATGTAATAGGGGTCGCAGGTTCGAATCCTGCTGGGTAGCACACATTTTCATCATAAAAATTTATCGTGAAATAATCAGGCCGGTAGATATAAATATAAAATACTGTTTAATTAAAAACAGAATATCTACTCAAATACGAGTATCGGTAAAAATAATTCATTACATATATATATATATATATATATATATATATATATATATATATATATTAATGCATATTTGGACAGCAATCTTTCATTTAAACGTTTCGTTAAAAACGACCAACAGGGAAGATTTTTTATTTAATTTTTAGAGTAATCTTACAAGTTTCCTTTTATCTGCAAATAAAGAATGTAAAAATGTTCCATAATTTTCGACATTCCAAGTGCTTTCAGCCTCTTCACTGGCCATTTGCAATGATGTTATTTTCCCGGTGTTATTATGTCCTCATATTTGACTGTAATATAATTTTTTGTGTTGTAGTGTTTTTTAAAAAGGAGTGTTATTTAAAGTTATCACTTGATGCGCACGACTGGGCATCGCGTGAGCGTCTGTCCATTTTTTAAAAAAACATTCAGATCTCCATTTCCACTGTTAAATAATGTAAGGTTGATGGTAGGAAAAAATTGTTTGATATTTTATGCCTCTCTTATAGCGAGGTGCCTTTAATATTGATGATTTACATAGTACTTTTGTATTTTCAAAAACAATTTTCTTTAGGGTTCTTGTAAGTTATGGGTTAATAAATGCTTTTTTTATTGCACTGTTATTACAAGATAGGTGGCATGTAAGGAGTCTACTCAGAGAAGTGATAGTATGGCCAATATAGGTAACTGATTTATGATAAGAAACAATCATGTAGAGGGCATTGAAATTCATACACTATATCAGTCAGTGCTAGTTTTGATTTGATGGGCTTATTATTATTACAAAATAACAAAATTTGCAGTCTTTCATTTCTATAATATATTATAAATTATACATGTTTTTGAGAAATTACGGCAGAAACATCGTGTTTAATAATTTTTCATATAGAAAATTCGTCTTGTTTTAAATTAATGTGAATTTGGTTGGAATAAAATCTGTTGATTTTTGTGTGTGTTTTTTTTAACTAGTGTCGTCAAGTAATATTTGTAAGAATAATTTTATTTGCCTATCGATAATGTCGTTGGAAAAATTATTGTTGACTAATGTTTGTTTTTTTGTGTTTTAGTTTGCTCAAAATATTCTTTGAGAGGAGAAATTTTGATGTTCTTTATTTAAATATTGCTGGCAATTTATATCTTTCTAGGCATTGTCTATTATAGTTTAGAAGACAAGAGTTCTTAATAGTGTTTTTATTTTTATACTGATAAGTCATAAATTCGTTGGTTTTTAACTCAATATTGACGTCAAGAAAAGGATTTTGTTTTTTGTCCATTATATATATATATATATATATATATATATATATATATATAAGCCTGTTTCACTGTATCACAGCTCATCAGCGTGACTAGACATCCCCTTGCTCCTGGCTGGAAACGAAATTCGACCGATTTGGTGTCAGTCGGTGTCATTACCTGAACCATAGGCGCATAGATTGAGAAAGGGGAAATTTTAGCGTGTTATATATAAGCGGTGCATACACACGTCAGTCCTCGGAAGAACTCAATTCATTGCTAAA
>JBBBDQ010001884.1:1057500-1075000 GCA_037127315.1 Ascarosepion bandense
CTTGTAAAATTTTGCAAAGTACTAATAACAAAGGAACCATTCTATTTTCATTTAGAATTATCTACTTGGCAATAAACACGAAAAATAGTATAGAATACATCATTTCCTTTAAAAAAAATTGGAGTGGTCTAATAATTATGGCCGGTAGTGTATGTATGTATAAGTGAGAAAGAAAGAGAGTGAGAGTGAAACAGAGAGGGGCGTTGCAATGTGATGAATCAATAGGTGTAGCATTGTTTTTGTTGCTTGAGTGGGAAGTTATTTATAAAAGAATGTTTTGTCAAATATCTCGAAAACCCGCACTTTTTCCCGTCAATATTTTATGAGATGCCAGTAACGAAAGCTTTTGTCACGATATATGGCTTTAAACAGAACGCGGGAAAATAGCAACATTCTTTTTCTTAACGTTCAAATCCCGAGCTGAACTTCAAATTCGCTTTAATCGTTCTGTTTTCGTTGATGGTAAAAGTTTCCTTGCATTGAACTAGAGCATATTGTCTCTTTTCTTACCTTAGTTCAGCATTAATAATAATAATAATAATAATAATAATAATAATAATAATAATCAATCAAGGAATTTGAAAAACTGTCAAAATATAAAGACCTGGAAATTGAAATAGAAAAAATGTGGAAATTGAAAACAAGAGTTGTGCCAGTGATAGTAGGTGCACTTGGAATGATAAAAAATGGAACAAAACAACACATTGAAAGAATCCCTGGAAACCCCAGCTTAAGAGACATACAAAAAATTGTCTTATTAAGTACAGCCCACACACCAAGGAAAACTTTATCTATGTAATGCTGGAGATGATAGGGAAGATAGAAAAACATGAAATGGAGCCATAACAACACGCCACTACCTGCCTTAGGTCTCCCCGCAGACTTGGTTGGTAGTGAGACCAAAGTAGAAATCGAAATATGATGAAAAATGACATAATAATAATAATAATAATAACTTGTCTATTAATTGATATGGCTTGTTCATCGAATTGTAACATAGCAACCAAGGAATTCCAAAATCTGTCAAAATATAAAGACCCGGAAATTGAAAAAGAAAAAAATGTGGATATTGAAATCAAGAATCGTACCAGTAATAGTAGGTGCACTTGGAATGATAAAAATGGAACAAAACAACACATTGAAAGAATCCCTGCTGAATCTACCCTGCACATTTATAAATCTACCATCCGCCCGTGCATTGAATACTGTTGCCATATCTGGTCGGGTGCCCCTGCTATTCTCCTTGGTCTTCTCGACAAGGTACAGCGGAGGGTCTGTAATGTGATCGATACTGACTTGGCAGA
The DNA here is from genome assembly GCA_037127315.1 of Ascarosepion bandense. Taxonomy (NCBI): domain Eukaryota; kingdom Metazoa; phylum Mollusca; class Cephalopoda; order Sepiida; family Sepiidae; genus Ascarosepion; species Ascarosepion bandense. The sequence continues at coordinate 1,058,805 of JBBBDQ010001884.1, forward strand.
CCGCCTGCAGTCTCTCTCTCACCGGCGCGACGTGGCTTCCCTGTGTCACTTCTATAAATACTTTCATGGCTTCTGCTCCGATGAACTTAGATCACTGGTGCCCCCTAGGTATGAATTTGCACGAGATACTAGATTAGCAACAACTAGATCCCACCCTTTTACAGTGAAACCGAGAAAATTCAACCGCAACTTCTACTCCAACAGTTTCTTTTCTCGTACTTCCCGACTGTGGAATTCCCTTCCACATGACTGCTTCCCCGACGGCTACAATCTCCAGGAGTTTAAATGTTAGGTCAATAGACACCTCCTAACACACTAACTCGCTTCCATTCTTTCAAACACTCTTCCCATCCTCCAAACTATCTATCACCGCCCTTCTGACATTTCCTATATCTAACCACTCTTTCTATTTACCTTCCCCTATGTAGCCCCAAGCGCAATAGTGGCAGTGGAATGCCTTGCTTGGAATGAAACGATTAAAAAAAAAACAGCTTAAGAGATATTTAAAAATGCCTTGTTAAGTACACACTAAGGAAAACTTTGTCTGTGTAACGCTAGGGATGATAGGGGAGATAGAAAAAACATGAAATGAAGCCATAACAACACGCCACGACCTGCCTTAGGTCTTCCCGCAGACTTGGTTGGTTGTGCGACCATAGCAGAAATCGAAATATGATGAAAAATGAAATAATAATAATAATAATAATAATAATAATAATAATAAAAATATACCTCGTCTGATCCACTTTGGTGCAAAAATGAACTTCAAAATTATTATGGATTTCAAGAACATATCTATCTCTCTTTCTATCTCTCTCTCTCTTTGTCTCTCTCTATCTCTTTATTTCTCTATTTTTCTTTTCTATCTATTTATCTCAGTCTAGTGTTATATAAATATATATTCTCTCTCACTCTCTGTTTATCTACCTCAGTCTATTTTCTTATTTCTTAATCTAAGTCTGTTTCTATATATCTATCAATCTTTCTGACTATCTCTCTCTCTCTCTCTTTATGTATATAATAGTTTTTAGTATTTATTGCCATGTGAATAATTGTAAATTAAAATAGAATGGTTCTTTTGTTAATACTGCACAATAACATGTGCATCAAATGAATTTATAAATATTTAATAATTACCTATATTGTAGATTCATCAATGAATGAATGAAGAAAATTTAGGGTGATTCGGACGAGTTCATCCTTGCATCCTTGCCTTGTAAAATTTTGCAAATAATAATAACAAAAGAACCATTCTATTTTCATTTGAGTATAAATTCTAAATATATATATATCTATACAACTTGTTATAATTTCCCTTCCCTGATTTCATACGCCTATGGTTTAGGGAGTAGCGACTCCGACTAACACCAATTCGGTCGAGTTTCGATCTCGGCCAGAAGCAAGTGGATGTGTCTAGCTACACTGATGAACTGTGATACAGCGAAACAAGCTTGTATGTGGATGACTAATATATATATATATATATATATATATATATATACCTTAGTCTGTCTATCTATTTATGCCTATCCCTATACATATCGACTTCTCTTTCTCTCGCTCTATTTCAGTCCATTTTCTTATTGATTTATGCATCTTAATATGTTTTTGCATATATCTATCGATCTCTCATTCTATCTGCCTATATTTTTAATATATTTCTCTCCGTGTATTTCTTTCTCTCTTTCTCTATATATATCTCTCTCTCCTCTCTCTCTCTCTCTTTCTCGCTCTCTTTCTCTCTCTCTCTCTCTATATATATATATATATATATACATATGGTGGGGGTGAGTGTGTTTTCGACTATCATAATTCTGTATGAGAGCATTCCATTGTTTGCAAAACTTCTCATGAAATCTCAGTCATCCGGAAATAGACTTGTTTTCGTTACCTCTCGATGCAAATAAAGCAAATTGTTTTCACTCTAATCCATCACTTTTCAATCGCCATTTTTCCCCGTCTTCGTGATTAAAGCGCGCTGTCAAGATATCGAAACAGTTAAAAAGTCTTCTGTGTGCGTCTTTTACAAGAATGAGCTTAGAGAGACGCAGAACGGTTGAACTCGGCTTCGCGAAAGAGACAGTCATGGTTGCATAAGCACAGCTGTCAAACTGAGGTACGTGTTCATCCTTGGAGCAGTTCGAGACGAAACAAAGTCCTTCCGCTTGCCTTATTTAAAGTGGGCTTAATAAATAATCTAGGAGACTGCCTTTATGAGTCTTTACTTATCACCTCGATTCGTATTTTTGGATGCTTCTCCTGTTGTCAATGTATATGTTGAGAAAATCCTTCGCTTGTTCACCTTATTTAATAAACTGTATTTGGGTGTCTGTGTGAATTTACACAAATACGTAGTTATTTTAAGTTTTGATTGTCTGTTCGCTAGAACCGTACAGTAATTTGAAACATTTTCTTGAGATTTGTATACAGAATTCCATCGGCATTGAACAAGGTTTACCGAAAACAATCAGACCATAATGTGCATCAAATGTCTCTTCAAATATGTATGTATATGGTAATTATTATTTTAATAATAATAATAATAATAATAATAGCATACTGCAACTGGATACCTATAAAGTTTCGGTGCTAAAACACCATCATCAGACAGTAAAATGTGGTTAATTTATTTTGTAATATATACATAAGGAGACTTAAAAAATAAATCAATCAATAAAAATGAAGAAATAAAAACGTCAGCCAATGAGATGAATTAAGTGAAGTGGGAGGTAATAACACCTCAAAGAACAGCATTTGTAAAATTCACTAGACGATAATGGAGCAAGTATATATATATATATATATATATAGTCATCCGCAGACAGATCTGTTTCGCTGTATCACAACTCATCAGTACGGTTAGACTCTGATTGCTTTTAACCCAGGATTGAAACCCGACCGAATTGGCGTCAGTCGGCGATTCTACCTCTGAGCTAGGGGCGCACGGTAGAAGAAGGCAGACTTTTTAGCGTGTATATTATCATTTTACACGCCTAATAGCTGAGAGTGTTCTAATTCATTGCTAAATGAACGATGCGTAAATGCTAGAGCAGCTACTGTTTTTCAAAGTCTACCATTCTTCCAGAGTGCTCAATCAGAGTGTGAGAGCGTTAATATATATTTTATATAAATGTTCAATATATATATGTATATATATATATATATATATATTGAACATTTTTAATCAATACTCGTATTTGAGTAGATATTCTGTTTTTAATCAAACAGTATATTTGTAAATTTATTTCTACCGGCCTGAGTATTTTTGATAAATTTTGTTACGAAAATACGTATCAGTCGGCAGAATTCGAACCTGTGACCCCTATAAATGAAGTGATGACTTGATCGGGTGCGTCTTAGACCGCTCGACCACAAATTATTCCACTGACTAATCGAAGTTAAATCCACCCTTATATAACACAATTTTCGATTCTACGTAAGGCTCGAATCCTGTCGAGTTACATATATTCGTAACAAAATTCATTGTAAATAATCACGCCAGTAGAAATAAATATATAAATATACTGTTTCATTAAAAAGAGATTATCTAGTCAAATAGGGTATCGATTAAAAATAATGTTGAAACAAATAAGTTTAATGTGTCGGTTGTTTAATCCATTTCGTTAATCTTCGGGACTTTCCGTAACAAATTCCGTAACTCCCCCTATTTCCAAATTCATGTCCTTAAGAAGAACTCTAATGTCCACATGCATGGCCTGGGAGTTTATTTCTGCGAACATCTCCTTCGGGCTAGAGAGATCTCCTTTGAATCACCAGACCATTCTTACGTGTGTCTCTGTCTCTCCCTGAGTAAGCTCAGTCAGCAATCTTTTCTTTCTCTATCGCTCCACTTCTTCTCATGACTATTGCCTGCTCGATAGTATTTCTGGCAATATAGACTACGTCCTTTTGCAAATGTATTTTTCTTTGGTGTCTTTAATGCCCATCATACCAAGTGGCTTAAGCATTATATCACCGATCTTGCTAGCGTCAAATCCTGAATTCTCAATCATTCAATTTCTCACGCAAATAGCAAACTTCCTCACGCATTTCCCCAGTAAGCCTGAAGAACACACTTCTCTTTTAAATCTAACTTTACTTTAATCCCTGACTCATGACTTGCTATACAACTCTGCCCTCTTGACAACTTTGATCATGCGCTGGGGGTCTGTAAACATTTATTTCTGCTTCAATCTATCCAATTAATTTTTAACGAACTCTGTACATTAATTCGAAACATTTTTGTGTACATCAAAGGCTGGGACCTTGGTCTACAGTCAGTCAGTAAAACACCATACTTGAGCGATCATGTCTCAAAAGAAACATAACTGACTGGGCAGAAGATTATCCAGCAGTAGGTTGCCATTACTTTCTGCGGTAGACTGGTTGCCAACCAAGGCTTTAGAAGACAATCTGTTCTGTTATTTAACCCATAACTAGAGGGAAGAGACGGATTAATACCTTTCCCAAGAGTATTTGCGAATAAGTGAATGCAAGTAATTCATCTGGAATTCGAACTCGGCTCCCAGATTTCTCGTTCCGAACCGATATCCACTGCACCACTACGCACATCCGCCCTTGGTCTACAAGTTACCCGATTTTGGTTGAATTCGCATAAGGCGTCTCAAAGGAGAAGAGTTTGTAAATTCTAAGCGTTTCGGTGATTTCTTCCATACCCTGTAAATCGATTCGAAAATTGTTTGCGTACATCAAAGGTTTATGTCCATGATAGAAAAGTAACCCAATTTTGGTTGAAATCAAAACAAGTGTTTCGAAGGAGTAGAGTTCGTTAGAATGGAGACAGAAACAGACAGACAGATATACAGACATATACATTTTTATAGATATAGATTATTTAATTTCTAATAATATGTATGCTATAATGATAATATGAGTAATAGTCCCTAATGGAAGTATATTCCATTTAGATATATATATATATTTTTTTTTTTAATCATATAACCCTGAGCAAGGCGGTAACGCCACTGAAGCGCAGGGGGCTACGTAGGAGTGAAAAGATTGGAAAAGAGAAAGCCGGAAACCACATCCTAAACAGGGAACAAGGGATGTGCCTCTTCACCTGTTCAATAGACGTGGGTGGAGTGTGAACCGGGTGATAGTTTAATCTATCTACTCCAAATGAAAAAAAAAAAAGAAAAGAGTGAAAAGATTGGAAAAGAAAAAGCCGGAAACCACATCCTAAACAGGGAACAAGAGTAAGCCTCTTCACTTGTTCAATAGACGTGGGTGGAGTGTGAACCGGGCATACTTTAAAAAGTGCTCAGTACAAAAGTAGAGCATAAATTTATGCTAAGAGATAAGTTATGAGAAAGAGAGACAGGTTACAGGGGGTTTCAGGAAGAGTATAGGAGAAGGATTAGAATAATATTGAGAGAGAAAGAGGATGCAAGTTAGTGATATTGAAGATGAATATTGACTTCACATTTGAATTCTTGAAGATTGTAGCCGTCGGAAAAGCTAGTAAACGAAAGTGAATTCCACTGGCGGGAAGTGCGAGAGAAGAAGCTGATGAAGTAGAATGTGCGTTTACAATTTACTGGTTTCAGAGTAAACATTTGGGACCTAGTTGCCAATCTTGTGGCTCGAGCAAATTCATGAATTGGGGGTGCCAGTGAGTTAAGTTCATCTGAGCAGAAGCCATGAAAGTATTTTTAGAAGAGACACAGCGAAGCCACATTGCGCCGGTGAGAAAATAAATGAGCTGCTAAGCCGGGATTGATCACATTACAGATTCTCCGTTGGATTTTGTCAAGGATCCCTTGGTGGATAGCAGGAGCACCCGATTATAATAATAATTACCATATATATATATATATATATATATATATATATATATATATATATATATATATCAGACGATAGACGATTTTACTTTCCAAATGCAGTTTTAACTTTCGGTATGAACTAAATTAAATTAAATATTTAGTAAATGAAAAAAATGGCAAAATAAGTTGTTAACTGTTAAGAAATAATTTTCAAAAATTTATATTTTCGTTTTAAATATTATATATTATTATTATAATATTATTAAATATTATATATTATTATTATAATATTATTAAATATTATATATTATATTATAATAATATGAGTTTCCAATAAATATTTATTATACCCATTTACTTTAATCGATGTGCATAATTTAGTGTTTCATCGTTTTATTTATATTTCTTAATATTATATACAATATGCTACTAAAAATAATTACTATTGTAAAATTATAATGCATAATATTTAATGTATGTTTTAATATTTGTAAATATTTCTTATATTACTTAGTTATGTTAGAGTTAGAATTTTAATACACATATATTTAGTATTTTAATACATATTATTTAACTGAAAGATTCTAAACGTTAACAATTTATTTTCAAAAATTTATTTATTTATTTATAAAAAGTTCACTTAATATTCGTAGACATTATTTCGCTAGAATTATAAACGGAAATGTATTTCTTTTTATCATTCACACACATACTAGCTTTACCGACTCATAAACACACACATTCATACATAATTTCCGTAATACATTTTATTCTAAAAAAGAAAATGGTTCATGGTGTGATATTTATATGCATTATTTCGCTACAATTTTGAACGGAATTTTATTTCGTTTCGTCATACACATATATACTAACGTTACCGACATATAAACACAGTTAATTTGTCTCTAGTTTAAATACGCTTAACACATGCATATATACACTTACATCTAAAATAAGCATGTATTGCTTTCATTACAAGTGACACAAACATACAAATAGGCATAAGTTCATTCTACATTTAAAAATGTTCATCAATTGCTTAACTACATGCGACATTTATCTGACCAATGAAATCAAACCTCAACCATCATGCTATCTTTTGAGATTTAAAAAAAAATTAGAACAAATTAAAATCATTCTTCTTTAAAAAAAATATCTGAAGAAGCATGTTAGATTAAAGGCACTTTTTCCTAACTATAATTTAGTTGATCTGTTCATATATATATATATATATATATAAAACGTCGGCCACCTTCTACCGAGGGCCCGTAGCTCAGAGGTAGAATCGCTGACTGACTCCAATTTGGCCTGGTTTCAATCCTGGGTAAAAAGCGATCGGTTGTCTATCCGTACTGATGAGCTGTGAAACAGATCTATCTGCGGATGACTATATATATATATATATATATATATATATATATATATATATATATATATATCCGCATCTCTATAATTTTTCAAGTTTCTGTTTTTTTTCGACTCTAGCTAGTAACTCTTCATCAGCTTCATTTATATACAATTTTGCTTTAAGTAGAGGTTTCTGTCATGCTTATATCCTTTCATAAGATGAATCTGTATAATATTTAAGTTTCTGTTAGGGTTCATGCGCAACTTGTAACCCTTCATAATATGGATCTGTATAATTTTTTTTCTGTTGGTGTTCATGCACAGCTGGTCATCTTTGATAATATGGATCTGTTATTATTTGGCTTTCTGTTGGGATTCATGCACAGATTGTAATCCTTATCATATCTATCTGTATAATATTTGGGTTTCTATTCGGAGTCATGCTCAGAATATAACCTTACATAATATGGATCTGTATTTGGCTTTCTGTTCGGGTTCATGCTCAGCTCGTAACCCTTCATATTATAGATCTTTCTAATAGTTGACTTTCTATTGGGGTTCATGCTCAGCTTGTAACAATTCATAATATGGATCTGTATAATAATTTTTTGTTAGTGTTTTTGTTCAGCTGGTTATAATTCATATTATAAATCTGTATAATATTTAAGTTTCTGTTTTGGTTCCTGCTCAGTTTGTAACCCTTTCTATTAGGTTGTCCCAAAAGTTCGTAAACACTTGCGAAATGGGTATATCTGGTCCAGCACAATCGAGACAAGCGATGGGTTCAGAAAGGACAAGAGACACCGTCGGTTCCAAAACAAGATCGATTCGGCAAGAAAGTCATTTTGTGCGTTTGGTGGAACTTTGAAGGAATCGTGCATTTTGAGTTGGTTCCGAATGGTCGTGCCATCAGTGCCGAACTTTACTGTCAGCAACTTGAGCGGGTCTACGAAAAGTTGAATCAGAAATACCCGGCTCTGATCAAACGAAAGCGCGCTTTGATGCAGAAGGACAATGCCAAGTCACACACCGCCAGGAAGACCAAAGACAAGTTTGAAGAGCTGGACGGCGTTGAGGTTCTGCACATCCAGCCTACAGTCCTGACTGTGCTCCATCAGATTACGGCCTTTTCCGCTCAATGCAACACTCTCTGAAGGGACGCCGATTCGACTCGTTTGATGAAGTCGAGGAAGCGTGTCAAGAATTCTTTGATTCGAAGCCGGCTGAATGGTACTTTGACCAGATCCGAAAGCTTGTAAATCGATGGCAGAAAATCTTGGAAAATGATGGTTTTTATTTTGAGCAATAATTTTTGTTGTTTTTGCAAGTAGAATTTCAATTTTTTGCAAGTGTTTACGAACTTTTGGGATAACCTAATAGTATAAATCTGTATAATAGTTTTTTTTTTGTTGTTGTTGTTTACGCTCAGCTACTGATCTTTCATAATATTGATCTGCATAATATTTTGTTTTCTGTTCGAACTCATGTACAGATTGTAACCCTTATAATATGTATTTGTATAATATTTGAGTTTCTATTTGGATTCATGTTCAGCTTGTAATCTCACATAATATAGATCTGTATAATGTTTAGCTTTCTGTTGAGGTATCTGCTCAGATTATCACCCTTCATAATATGGATCTGGATAATATTTTGTTTTTGTTTTTTTTTCTGATTCATGCTGAGCTTTGTAAGCTTACATATGATGTATCTGGATATTATTATTTGTTGGGGTTCATGCTCAGCATGTAAACCTTCATAAAACGAAGCTGCTATCAATTAACAATCATAGACAATCGCACCTACCTCCCATTAGCATGGAACAGGCTTGCCTCCTAGAGAGTAAAACACTACGCCTCCTTGGCCTCACACTCTCAGCGGACCTCAAGTGGAATGACTATATTGAATCCATTGCTAAATCCGTTGCTATGAAAGTCGGTTCTCTGTGCAGAGCCTGGAATTTTTTTCCGTGTGAAACTATCCTGCACATATATAAATCTACCATCCGCCCATGTATTGAATACTTCTGCCACATCTGGTCGGGTGCCCCTGCTATTCTCCTCGGGGTTCTTGACAAAATCTAACGGAGAATCTGTAATGTGATCGATGCCGACTTGGCAGACCGGCTGCAGTCACTCTCTCAACGGCGTGACGTGGCTTCCCTCTGCTTCTTCTAGAAATACTTTCACGGCTTCTGCTCCGATGAACTTAGATCACTGGCGCCCTCTAGGTACGAATTTGCACGAGATATTAGATTAGCAACTAGGTCCCACCCTTTTACAGCGAAACCGATAAATGTAACTGCAATTTCTACTCCAACAGCTTGTTTTCTCGCACTTCCCGCCTGTGGAATTCCCTTCCACATCCTTGCTTCCCCGACAGCTACAATCTCCAGGAGTTTAAATGTAAGGTCAATAGATACCTCCTAACACACTAACTAGCATCCATTCTCTCAAACACTCTACCCATCTATCCAAACCTCATCCTCGGTATCCTGACCCGTCTATCACCCTCCTTCTGACATTTCCTATATCTAGCCACTCTTTCTCATCATTTTCCCCTATGTAACCCCCTGCGCAATAGTGGCAGTGGAATGCCTTGTTTTGGGTGAAAAGATTAAAAAAATATGGATTTGTATAATATTTTGTTTTATGTTCGGATTCATGCTTAGCTTGTAACCTTACATTATATGAATCTGTATAATATTTGGGTTTCTGTTTGGATTCAATCTCAGCTCGTAACCCTTCATAATGTGGATTCATTTCTGGTTTTAAAATTCCTCTATTATAGACCCGGTTTTTTTTAATATTCTGAGTGAAATTAACATTTATTTATTCATCAATGGTCTGGACGAGGCATTGCTAAAATAAATTCTGTGTATATTACCGTGTAATTATGTGTTGTGTTTCCACCACCCCACTCTCTCTCTCTCTATCTATCGCTCTCTCTCTCTCTCTCTCTCTCTATATATATATATATATATATATATATATATATATATAGTCATCCGCAGACAGTTCTGTTTCTCATCACTACGGTTAGACAGCCGATTGCTTTTTACCCAGGATTGAAACCCGACCAAATTGGTGTCAGTCGGCGATCCTACCTCTGAGCTATGGACCCTCGGTAGAAGGGTGCAGACTTTTTAACGTGTATATTATCATTTTACACGCCCAATAGCTGAGAGTGTTTTAATTCATTGCTGAATAAACGATGCGTATATGCTAGAGTAGCTACTGTTTTTCAAAGCCTACCATTCTTCCAGAGTGCACAGTCAGGGTGTGAGACTGTAAATAGTCATCCGCAGACAGAATTGTTTCGCTGTATTACAGCTCATCAGTACGGTTAGACCGCCGATTGTTTTTAACCCAGGATTGAAACCCGACCAAATTGGTGTCAGTCGGCGATTCTACCTCTGAGCTATGGACGCTCGGTAGAAGGGTGCAGACTTTTTAGCGTGTATATTATCATTATACACGCCCAATAGCCGAAAGTGTTCTAATTCATTGCTGAATGAACGATGCGTATATGCTAGAGTAGCTAATTTTTTGCAAAGTCTGCCATTCTCCCAGAGGGAGACATTGAACTCAACAGCCAGAGGCGCCTGTTGGATTCATGTTAAATGCAATCGTCAAGTGATGTGGGTTTTGATTTTGCTTTATAGGGTTAGAGTTAGGGTAGTTTATTTCATTGTCTTTTGTCTTTTGCATTAATTTCACGGTTATTTTATCGGTTGTGGTTTGTTATTTTTTATTATTTACTTTTTTTTATAATCGTTTCAACCCCAAGGAAGGCAGTATTGCCACTGGTGCGCAGGGGGTTACAATGAGAGGAGATGAATGACAGAGAAGTAAACGGTACAGGTGATGTTGTAGAAATGGTAAGACAGAGGTGAGAGTCACGGGGATAAAAGATGACAATTGACGTTGCATTTGAACCTTTGGAGATTGAAGCTATCAGGAAACCAAGAATTGGAAGGTAGTTCTACAGGCGGGAAGTGCGAAAACAATCTGGAAGAGTAGAAGTGTCGGTTACATTTGCCTATTTTGACAATAAAAATGTGAGTCATAGTTGCCAATATATTTGCACGGAGAAATTCATGAGGGCGGGGCACATGGAAATAAACTTTGTTAGAGTAGAAACCGTGACAATACTTATAGAAAAGACAGAGGGAAGCTACATTCCATCAGTGGGAATGTGGATGAAGGCGAGCAGTCAACTCGGGGGTAATTATATTCCAGATCATCCTTTGGAATTTAAGAACCACTAGATGAACAGCAGGAGCACCTAACCAGATATAGCAAAATTATTCAATGCACGGACGAATGGTAGATTTAAAAATGAGCAAAATGGAGTCTGACAAGAAAAAACATTTTGGCTCGGCACAGGGACCCAACCTTCTTAGAAGTAGATGTAGCTTTTGATTAAATGTATTCATTCCACTTGAGATCCAATGAGAGGGTGAGGCCAAGGGAGCGTAAGGTATTGCTTTTAAAGAGACTAGATGGCAGTTAATGCTGCATAATATCATCAAAATGAAGAAAAAACACGAAGCAACTGAAATGTGGCTCTACGGATATTAAGGACCGAGCTCTACGGATATTATGGACCGAGCATGTGAGCACTAATGAGGTTTGGAAAGATGGAAACAAAAAGGAAATTAATACTTAGCATCAGGAAGAGACAGCTAAAGTTCCTTGCATGAGGAAAGAGGGCGTGGAGAATCTGATACTAAGAAGCCAGATAGAGGGAAAAAGAGATAGGTGGAAGCAGCGGATAACATATTTGAAGGGCCTGAGCAGGTGGATGACAGAACGGGGGTACGTGTTGTAACAGGAGAAAGCGTGCTAAGAGCCACCAGGGATAGAGAGACGTGGAAGGCCATGATCGCCTACGTCCTGAAAGGATAAGCCACATAGAAGAAGAAGTGTGATCCATATTAATTGATTTTGTTTGTTTGTTTGTTTCGAGGTTTAACGACCTCGCAATCATCATTTAATGTCATAACCAATGATTTTTGGGGTAAGTTTATTTTATTTTTACAACATTTTTTTCGAGTATCAAGATTCATTGGGATTTGTTTTTAAGAGCAGGGTCCCCAAGTCCTACCCTTGTTATTTAACCCATAACTGGAGGGAAGGGATGGATTAATACCTTTCCCAAGGGTACCAGTGCTTAAGTGAATGCAAGGTATTCAACTGGAATTCGAACTCGGCTCACCGACTTCTCTTTCCGATCCGATATCCACTGCACCACAACGCACATCTGTTACTATACGCTTACAAAACCTGGTTTTCCCAAGCGGTCACCCATCTAAATACTGACCAGGCTCAACGTTGCTTAAATTCTGTGATCGAGCGAAAACCGGTGTATTTAACGTGATAGGCCGTATGCCCCATATTAATTGAACGTAGGAAAGCCTCTCTATGGTGGTTAAAGAAGAGCGTCTTTGCTTTGGAAGCAATAAAATTTACGAGCCATTCCCTATCCCCAATCCATCACTGATTGGAGGTCTTTTCGAAGAGCAGAAGCGAGATTTACTTTGTCAGCCCTGGTAGATTTCATGTTGAGACTGGAGTAGATAGTGGTGTTATCTACATAGATGACAATTTGGAAACTGACAGCATCAGGGAGATCAATTATGAAAATAAGGAGGAGTGTAGTGCATAGGATAGATCCTTGTGAGACCCGCGATCATAGCAAAAAAACCCCCCAAAAAACTGGAAGTATATCCATTCAGAACAACCATCATTTCACGATTTGACACTGGATTAAATTGAACAATCGTCCAGTTATACCATAGCCCTGTAGCTTGTGCAGAAGTCCAGCATGTCGTAATCTATCAAAGATATCTAGGGCAACAGCTTGAGATGGCTTCTGCTCGGATGAGCTTAAGTCACTGATGCCTCCTCAACAGGTGTTTACCCGTTCAACCAGACTGGCAACTGGGTCCCACCCATTCACAGTCAGGTTAGCCAAACGCAGACGACAATTCTACTCCTGCAGCTTCCTCTCTCGCACTTCCCGCCTGTGGAACTCACTCCCGTATTCTTGCTTTCCTGACGGCTACGACCACCAGAAATTTAAAAGCAAAGTTAATACTCACCTACTAACCACTGGCCTCTAGCTCTCTCCCCTCCCCTGTATAACCTTCCCTTTCTCTCCGCCCATGTATCTGTCATTGCACCTGCTTTCTCAGCTTTCTATTGTTCCTTTCTAACTAGCTTGTACTCCTCACTCTTTTCTAATTAATATTTTTACATTTATGTAACCCCCTGCACATCAGTGGCGTTTCTGCCTTGCTCGGGGTGAAATGATTAAAAAAAAAAAAAAATCAAGGGGCTGATATATGTATTCGGTGATAGCCGTTTGCACATCAGCAGTAGACTTGGCAAAGAAAATGATTTGATGGATGTAAGATGCGAAATCATTTCAGCATTGATAATAACCTTGGGCACTTTACAAAAGCGGTAAGAAGCTGACAAGTCGATAGTTAGAGGGCTCTCCAAAGTTTTCAAATACAATAACTACAGAAGAAGACTTCCAACAGGTATGGAAGCAAGAAGCAATAAGGCAATAGATATAGAGTTTCGAGAGGACAGGAGAGCGTTCAAGGGCACCTTTCTGAAGGACTTTGACTGGAATACAATAGTTATTTGTTTGAATTAATTTATTTTAACTACTTTGTTTTTTATTTTATTTTATTTATTTTAATTTATTCTTGTTCGTTTTTTGTTTTCGATTTTTAAGCAGCGTAGTAAAAATTTGTTTTCGTGTCTGCATTTTGAGATGAGTTCTGATCGTTTATCTAGAAGTTTGTTTTTGGTCTGGGGATGTAATTATAGCTATTTTTCATTCAAGCAGTGTTTACACTGCTTGGATTGATTGTTGTAGGCTGATGCTCTTTTGCATATTTTCCATACATTTGGTGTGATTTCGAACCAAAATAAAGTTGAGCAAAAACACAACACATATGGCCTGACGATTGCATTTAGCAGGAAGCAGGCTGTCGCCTCTATATGTTGACCTCAATGTCTATTTTTAATTTAAACACGTTCTATCCCTGATATTGAGCACTGTAACCCATAAATATCGCACACCTTAAAATTATATATATATATATATATATATATATATATATATATATATATATATTGTTGACTCTGCATATTTAGTTCAGTTGTTTTGATTGTGCATTGAGCACTTTTTAATCTATCGTCTGCTTGTTCAACCAGCAACAATTTTACTAGTATTTTTAAAACCATATCGCCCCAAGCAAAACAGTTACATACAAGTAAAGATATGAGAAAGAGTAACAGGTTTTAGGGGGTGTCAGGAAGTGGAGAAGGATGTGAATACTGATGAGAAAGAAGTGGAAGGAGAAAGGAACATGAGAGAGAGAGAGAGAGAGAGAGAGAGAGAGAGAGGATGCAACTTAGTGAGATAAAAGATGACTATTGACTTTACATTTTAGTTCTTAAAGATTGTAGCTGTTGGGGAAGCAAGTAAAGGGAAGGCAATTCCACAGGCAGGAAGTGCGAGAAAAGCAGCTTCTAGAGTAGAATTTGCATTTACATATTATTGGTTTCACAGTAAAAGGGTGGGGTCAAGTTGCTAATCTTATGGCTCGAGTAAATTCAAATATAGGAGTAACCAGTGAGAGTGAAACCAGTGAAAGTTAAACTGAGCGGAAGCCGTGAAAGTATTTGTAGAAGAGACACAAGGAAGCCACACTGAGCCGGTGAGAAAGGGACTGTATCTAAGCTGCCAAATCTGGAATTATCATATTCCAGATTTTCCGTTGGATTTTGTCAGAAACCCCTAGGTAGATAGCAGGAGCACCCGACAAGATATTGCAGCAGTATTTAATGCACGGGCTGATGGTCGATTTATACATGTGCAGGATGGTTTCAGACGGGAAAAACATCCTGGCCCTACACAGAAAACCGATCTTTCTTAGCAGCGGATTTAGCTATGGATTCTATATAGTCATTCCACTTGAGGTCTGTTGTGAGAGCTAACCCGAGGAAGCGCAGTGTTTTACTTTCATGGAGACTAGTCTGATCCATGCCAATGGTGGGTAGGAGCGATTGTCTGTGATGGGTAATAGCTAGCAGCTTCGTTTTGGCAGCATTAATATTCACGAACCATTCCTTACCACAGTCCACCACGGATTGGAAGCCCTTTTCAAGCTAGTATTGGGAGGCATGTCCGTTCATTGTACGATGTGTGTGTGTGTGTGTTTCCTATGTATTCATAGTTCTGAAAAGAAATGGTAAGTGCATAATGAGTGGGATCAAAGGTCATTGTTACTGCGTAATCATAGAGATAAACAACCAAAAAGTATGACCTGATAGGGAGACCAATGGCTAATCCGTTGGAGACAGCCAGCTCGGAACGGGGAATTTGGATTCGCGCCCTTGCTCTCCTATCTAACCTGTATAGTCAATTGCCTACACTATGGAAAGAGATACAATTTCAATTCACTTGTACTCCATAAAAAATAGATATCTCGAAATTTTCCCCGCCGAATTACTTTCTTATGTATTTCGTTTATACACAGAAATGAAATCAATATATATATATATATATATATATATATATATATATATATATATATATATATTTGAAATACGTAAATAATAGTAAATAAATTACTGTGGTAAATAAAGTCTGCAAATTTTTCTACATCAGCCCGCGGGAGAGTAATACACTAAAGTAAACTGAGCAAAAAATAAAATAAAATCTTATTTGTTTGTTCATCTCAATATATTTTCTTAAAAAAACAATTTTTTAAATATATTTACAATTACTTTTTGTTTAAAGAAAATGGTTTCGTAAAAAACGAGATACAAAAATGAATAATACGAATTAAACAAAGAATAAAAAATGGATAAGAGGAGGGATTCAATATTGAATGAGGAGGAAAAAAGAGGGAAAAATCATTTAATTTCTTTGGGAAAGAGTGAAAAAAGAAACGTAAAGAAACATGATGTACAGAAAAATAGCAAATTCAGGTACGTAAAAGAAAAGACGCATTAAAAAAATATCTAAATTAAAGAA
>JBBBDQ010001884.1:1082500-1157500 GCA_037127315.1 Ascarosepion bandense
ATTGTTAAATATAAGTGACAATGAATGTCTATTATGTTTAATTATGAGCCGTTCTAAACCTCGTATTTTGGCTTTTCATTTCAGGTGAGAATAAAGACAAAAATTCTCCAACATTTGGATAATTTTTAAGTTGATTCTAAGCTTTCGGCTCACATGAGCCATCTTCAGAGAGGTTACAAGAAAGTTAACATAAAAATATCCACCCAAAAACGCTGAAAGCTTCGAACCAACTTAATAAAAAATTATCCAAATGTTGGAGAATTTTTGTCTTTATTTTCACCTGAAATTATAGCCAAAATACGATGTTTAGAACGAATCATGATTAAACATAATAGACATTCATTGGTTCTTATATTTAACAGTATATTTTTAGAAAATTTTCTGCTGCCTCGATACACTATATATATATATATATATATATATATATATATATATATATATATAACACTTTTAAACAACGTTGGTATATGCAGTTAACTTCCTTTAAAACAACCTGTACCGAAACCAAACATCCGTTTTTGTGTGTTTTTGGGAAATTAAAGGACACAAACAAAACCCCAAAATTAAAATTGAAAACTCTTGAAAAAAACAAGACTCTGTAAGTCGTTCTATGACCTCTTCCCTTTGTACCTGAGTGAAAACCTGCAGATTTTAAGGTTCCCTAAAAATGGTGAACTATTGAACCGTAGAGATGAATTGACTGTTTCATGTAAGCATCGAAAATATTTTTCGTTAAAATTTAATTAATCAGAATGTGTTACTTATAACTTGAACTCCAATATAACTTAAAAATTAAAATCTAATTTACTAAAATAAATGGTCCACAAAATACTAGTTGGTTTTCTTAACTGCAATATACCTTGATATACTAAAATTATTCAGTTCAAATTCCAACCTAAAAAATTTCCAGCCCCTTAAAAAGAATTTTTATTAATTGCAATGTTTCATTGATAGGTTATACTCCAATATAACTTTAAAATTATTTTACCAAAATAAATGATCCTCGCAATACTTAATTTGTTTTTTAATCTATAATATCCCTTAGTCTACCATAATTATTTAAACGCTGATTCTAAACATTAAATTAAAAAAAAAAAATTAAATAAAAAAGCACCATGAAGTTCAGCCTGCTGTAAAAGATTGGTGTCTGCCCATTTAAATAATGTATTTTCCCACAATGTATCTTACCCAGAAAAAATAATTCTATTTTAATTTATTAAAAACTACAATGATTCATTTAATCATTTATAACTTATGTTCTAATATAATTCAAAATTGAATACTGCTGCCATATCTGGTCGGGTGCCCCTGCTGTTCTCCTCGGGCTTCTCGATAAGGTTCAGAGGAGGGTCTGTAATGTGATAGATACCGACTTGGCAGACCGCCTGCAGTCTCTCTCCCACCGGCGAGACGTGGCTTCCCTGTGTCTCTTCTATAAATACTTTCACGGCTTCTGCTCCGATGAACTTAGATCACTGGTGCCCCCTAAATACGAATTTGCACGAGATACTAGATTAGCAACTAGATCCCACCCTTTTACAGTGAAACCGATAAAATGCAGCCGTAACTTCTACTCCAACAGTTTCTTTCCTCGCACTTCCCGACTGTGGAATTCTCTTCCAAACGATTGCTTCCCCGACGGCTACAATCTCCAGGAGTTTAAATGTAAGGTCAATACACACCTCCTAACACACTAACCTGCTCCCATTCTATCAAGCACTCTTCCCATCTGCCCGACCCTCATCCTCGCTATCCTTACTCATCTGTCACCTTTCTCCTGACATTCCCTATGTCTATCCACTCCTTCTCTTTACCTTCCCCTATGTAGCCCCATGCGCAATAGTGGCAGTGGAATGCCTTGCTTGGGGTGAGATGATTAAAAAAAAAAATTATTATTTTACTAAAATAAAAGACCCACACAATGCTTAATTAGTTTACTTAACTAAAATATACTTTAATATAACAAAATTATTTAATTATAAATATAACATAAACATTTCAGACCTTTTTCTCATGAAGTAATTTTTTGAAAAATCCAACTTGCTGTCAAAAAACCTATTTAAGTATTGTTGGTCCAACTATGTACCTTACTCAGACAAAATAATTTTCTTTAAAATTTAATTAATTGCAATGTTTCATTTACAACTTATAATCTAACATAATTAAAAAAATGAAAATTATTACAATAAAATGAATTACCTACACAATACTTGAATGTTGTTATTAATACAAAAACTAAGTATACCATAATTATTTAATCCTTATTCTGACTTAAACTTTCCACTCCTTTTATTGACAGATAGTAGTTAAAAATATAAATAGTATTTAAAAATATAAATAGTAATTAAAAAATATAAATAGTAATTAAAAATATAGATAGTAGTTAAAATATAGTTAGTAATTAAAAAATATAGATAGCATTTAAAAATATAAATAGTAATTAAAAATATAGATAGTAGTTAAAATATAGTTAGTAATTAAAAAATATAGATAGCAGTTAAAAATATGAATAGTAATTAAAAAATATAAATAATAATTAAAAACTATAGATAGTAGCTAAAAATATAAATAGTAGTTAAAAATATAAATAGTACTTAAAAACTATAGATAGTACTTAAAAATATAGATAGTAGTTAAAAAATATAGATAGTAGTTAAAAATATAGTTAGTAATTAAAAAATATGGATAGTAGTTAAAAATATAAATAGCAGTTAAAAAATATAGATAGTAGTTAAAATATAGATAGTAGTTAAAAATATAGATAGTAGTTAAAATATAGTTAGTAATTAAAAAATATAGATAGCAGTTAAATTATAAATAGTAATTAAAAAATATAAATAGTAATTAAAAAATATAGGAAGTAGTTAAAAATATAAATAGTAGTTAAAAAATATAGATAGTAGGTAAAATATAGATAGTAGTTAAAAAATATAGATAGTAGTTAAAAATATAAATAGTAGTTAAAAATATAGATAGTAGTTAAAAAATATAGTTAGTAATTAAAATATATAGATAGTAGTTAAAAATATAAATAGTAGTTAAAAATATAGATAGTAGTTAAAATATAGATAGTAGTTAAAATATAGTTAGTAATTAAAAAATATAGATAGCAGTTAAAAATATAAATAGTAATTAAAAAATATAAATAGTAATTAAAAAATATAGATAGTAGTTAAAATATAGATAGTAATTAAAAAATATAGATAGCAGTTAAAAATATAAATAGTAATTAAAAAATATAAATAGTAATTAAAAACTATAGATAGTAGCTAAAAATATAAATAGTAGTTAAAAATATAAATAGTACTTAAAAACTATAGATAGTAGTTAAAAATATAGTTAGTAATTAAAAAATATGGATAGTAGTTAAAAATATAAATAGTAGTTCAAAAATATAGATAGTAGTTAAAATATAGATAGTAGTTAAAAAATATAGATAGTAGTTAAAAATATAAATAGTAGTTAAAAATATAGATAGTAGTTAAAAATATAGTTAGTAATTAAAAATATAGATAGTAGTTATAAATATAGATAGTAGTTAAAAAATATAGAAAGTAATTAAAAATATAAATAGTAATTAAAAATATAGATTGTAGTTTAAAATATAAATAGTAGTTAAAATATAGATAGTAGTTAAAATTATAAATAGTAGTTAAAAAATATAGATAGTAGTTAAAAATATAAATAATAGTTAAAAATATAGATAGTAGTTAAAAATATAAATAGTAATTAAAAAATATAGATAGTTGTTAAAAATATAAATAGTAGTTAAAAATATAGATAGTAATTAAACAAATAATGATAGTAATTAAAAATAATGATAGTAGTTAAAAATATAGATACTAATTGAAAAATATAAATACTAGTTAAAATATATAGATAGTAATTAAATAACCCAAATATTTATTCTGCATGGTTACATAATTCTCATATTCAATTGAACAATATTGACAAACCTAAAGCATTTTCTCCAACTACTAGTTATTTATTTTCTAAATAACCATGAATTCATCTTATATTTTAAAAATAAATCATTTTCACTATTTATTTTAACATTTCACCTGGAGAAGACCATTTTTGTTATGAAACATGAAAATTTTTGTGTAATGTTATTATGCTTTTATAAACCACTGTATAACAAAATTACAACATATATATATATATATATATATATATATATATATATATATATATATATATATATATATCATCTCTCATTCAGTAATGAATTAGAGAACTCTAACTACTGGCATATGATACATCATAAGCTAAATGCCTGCCTCTTTCTACCGAGCGCCCATAGAACAGAGGAAGAATCTCCGGGTGACGCCAATTTGGTCAGGTTTCAATCCTGGGTAAAAGCAATCGGATGTCTAACCGTACTGATGAGCTGTGATACAGCGAAACAGATCTGTCTGCGGATGACTATATATATATATATATAGTTAGATGAGTGTGAGTTTGTGACTCTGGGTTATACGCTCTTGCGATCGCCAGACAAGCTGATTAATTAAAAAAGAAAAATTAAACAGTTTGTCTGACGATCGCAAGAGCATGAAACCCAGGGTCTCAAACTCACACCTATCTAACTGAATATGTTGGCTCTATCACTGATATTGAGCACTTTCAAATGAGTACCGCGCATATATAATATATAAATAATATAGTATATATCACAAATTGCATATATATATATATATATATATATATATATATATATATATATATTTATATTTACACACACACACACACACACAGGTGTATTTTGATATCTTTGTGGGTGAATGATACTTTTTGGTTAGTGAATTTTGTTTTACAAATCCTACACCCCTTGAAAAGCAACAGAAAGCAATTAACTAGTGCAAATCCTATACCATTTAAGGAATAAATCGTACATCAATTAATGTATTTAAAAAGCAATTAACCACCCACTCTACATAAGAAATAAAATTCACTAAGCAAAAAGAATCGCTCACACACAAAGATATAAAGTTGCATCAAGCTGCATAAAAATACAAAAAAAAATCAGGTAATAACAGCAGAAACAAAAGTCCTGAAGAGTGACGACATGACAAAAACGCCACATTAATTCTATTAACGCACTATCTCTGTATTGATATGGAGCACTTTATGACACAAAGCCCTCATCGTTTAAAAGTCTTTCTACCAGTAAACTACTGAAAACAGCTATCTAGACACTAGGCATACTTACAATTTAACAATAAATATATATGAATCCTGATGAATTCCTAACAGATGAAAGGCGTCGCAAAACCAATTTGTCATAGATCATTTTTGCAAAACTCTTTTGATACATGAATTCTATATATCGTTATTCCATATATACAGGGTGGTCCAAGAATAAATGGGCTGTAATTAATAACCCCCCCACACACATATATATATATATATATATATATATATATATATATATATATATACTAGCAGTATAGCTCGGCGTGAGTTCGGGTGTAATGAAAGCTTTAAAACTAATTCATGAAAAAGCAATAGTTGTTTCCAGTTAAAGCGAAACCGTAGACTGAAAGAAAGATGAATGGATGTAAGCCAAATTTTGATTTCCTGGTATCGATATCAAATAAGTTTTTTTCGTCGTAAACTGAATTTTGAAGGCTAAATAAGTCCTCTGAGTAAATGGTATCATGGCTGAGACTAAGAACTACAATTATACCTACTTAGAGCCAAACCCGAAGCAAAATCTAAAATAAAAGGGCTGAAAAATACAGACATACAGGCAGATAAACAGACAGACACACAAACATCTTGACTTATATATATATATATATATTATCGATTTTCTGCTCTATTGTAAGAACCGCAACCTTGAAACTTCTGAATATCGTTTCTTATGTTTTTGTCTATGAGTGTATCAAATGTGATTAAAATCGGACCATTCCTTCTATAACCCAAGTTTTTTGATTATCGATTTTCGATATATATCGACACAAAACCTAGCTAAGAACACTCGCAGACGCTTATAGTACAACTGAAAAAATTTTCGAGAAAATCGGTTTCAGCCGTTTCGGAGTCTATAGTTAACGAACACGCACACACAGATACACACACAGACAAAGTTCCATTTATAAATATGTTTAGATTTAAATAATAAAGAACAACTTTGAATTCATACATCGCGTACACATACACCGCGTTCTTCCGAGGGTTGTTCACATGTTACTAGAAACTGAAACTTAGAAACCATTTCATTTCAATCTCTTTTTCATTTTTTTCCTTTCAACGGCTGCCGCTTTCAATCAAGTTCATAAGGTAACTCGCAACCGTTGTTGCAGAAACCACGCGCCCTCTTTTGGCAGCTCGACCTGAGATTTCTTGTTCCTCGTGCGATTAAGCGGAGAAATCTCTCTTCGAGACACCTACCTTTAAAAAAATACACAGAGCCCTTGCTGCTTAAGACACATGCCAGTTCTAGCATTTTGACACTAACCATTTCGTTCCTCCTGGGAACAGGCGTAGAAATCTCTCTTTGAGACATTGGCCTAAAGGAAAATAACTGGAAGGAAGAGACGGATTAATACCTTTCCCAAGGGTATTTGCGCGTAAGTGAATGCAATGAATTCAACTGGAATTCGAACTCTGCTCTCCGATTTCTCGTTCCGAGCAGACATCCACTGCACCACAACGCACATCCAATTAATTTTTTTTTTTAATCGTATCACCCCGAGCAAGACGGTAACGCCACTGATGTGCAGGAGGCTACGTAATAGTGAAAAGATTGGAAAAGAGAAAGCCGGAAACCACATCCTAAACAGGGAACAAGGGATGAGCCTCTTAACCTGTTCAATAGACGTGGGTGGAGTGTGAACCGGGCGATAGATAGATCTATCTGCTCTAATTGGAAAAAAAAACAAAGTGAAAAAAGTGGAAAAGAGAAAGCCGGAAACAACATCCTAAACAGGGAACTAGGGATGAGCCGCTTAACCTGTTCAATAGACGTGGGTGGAGTGTGAAGCGGGCGATAGATAGATCTATCTACTCCAATTGAAAAAAAAAAAAAAACCAAAGTGAGAAGATTGGAAAAGAGAAAGCCGGAAACCACATCCTAAACAGGGAACAAGGGATGAGCCTCTTAACCTGTTCAATAGACGTGGGTGGAGTGTGAAGCGGGCGATAGATATATCTATCTACTCTAATTGGAAAAAAAAAACAACAAAGTGAGAAGATTGGAAAAGAGAAAGACGGAAACCACATCCAAAACAGGGAACAAGGGATGAGCTTCTTAACCTGTTCAATAGATGTGGGTGGAGTGTGAACCGGACGATAGATAGATCTATCTACTCCAATTGGAAAAAAAAAACAAAGTGAAAAAGTGGAATAGAGAAAGCCGGAAACAACATCCTAAACAGGGAACTAGGGATGAGCCTCTTAACCTGTTCAATAGACGTGGGTGGTGTGTGAGCCGGGCGATAGATAGATCTATCTACTCCAATTGGAAAAAAAAAACAAAGTGAGAAGACTGGAAAAGAGAAAGCTGGAAACCACATCCTAAACAGGGAACAAGGGATGAGCCTCTTAACCTGTTCAATAAACGTGGGTGGTGTGTGAGCCGGGCGATAGATAGATCTTCTATGTGCCCTGTCCCTTCAGGACGTAGGCGATCATGGATCTCCACGTCTCCCTATCCCTTGTGGCTCTTAGTATGTTTGCTCCTGTTGCTCCTGGCAACCCCCGTTCCGTCATCCACCTGATCAGACTCTGCAGATATGTTATCCGCTGCCTTCCTCTGTCTCTCCTTCCTTCTATCTGACCAGTCAGTATCAGGTTCTCCAGGCTCTCCTTCCTCATTGCATGTCCCAGGAACTTCAGTTGTCTCTTCCTGGTGCTCAGCATCAATTTCCTTTTTGTTGCCATTCTTTCTAACACTTCGTCGTTGCTTGTATGCTCAGTCCACGATATCCGTCTACTCCAATTGGAAAAAAAAATAGCAAAAAACAAAGTGAGAAGATTGGAAAAGAGAAAGCCGGAAACAACATCCTAAACAGGGAACAAGGGATGAGCCTCCTAATCAGTTCAATAGACGTATGTTTCAATATATTAAGTACGCATTTTAAAAGCAAATTCAAAACTCAGAACAGTAATAAAAACAAAATCCAAAATCGTTCTGCGTGGATGAAAATGGATAATCATTCATCTGTACAATGTTTGTAAAGTTTCGCCGTTCTGTGATTATATTTCAAAATATAATGGAAAACATGTATTGTCTGAGAAAATGTCCTTATGTTTTGATCAAATGACTCATATACCCTGTTCTCATATAGTCGAACACAAATGGAAATTTGTTTGCTCGTACTAATAAGATCTTTTCGATCTTATTCACACACACACACACACAAACACATACACACACACACACACATATATATATATATGTATATATATATATATATATAATGTCGTGTTTGTTCAGAAGTCTTTGTTTATTTTTGCTATATTTAGGAGCAATGTGTTTTTTTAAAATAATAATATGAGTATATCAATCAAAACAACAATATTGATATGAAGCCTAATAATATTTTTTGTATAACAGTAAGAATTTCAACCAGATAAAAGCATGATGATGAAAGATATTAAAAGACAGTAATTTCGAAAAAGCCTGTGTACTTTCGCAACGAGACGAGAAATAAGAGATTAGTCTTATTATTTTGCTGTTTCTTTCTCGTATTACTTTCTTCGGCACACACACACACACACACACACACACATATATATATATATATATATATATATATATATAATCTGGTGATTGTCATACGATAGCTCTATTATATTATATTGAACACTGTTTCATTAACACCCAAAAAATATCTATTTATATATGTGTGTGAACCTGCGTATATAACCATATGTATATTTACTGGTACCTATCTATCTATCTATCTATCTATCTATCTATCTATCTATCTATCTATCTATATATATATAATATATATATATATAAATGTATATATAAATAAAATATATATATAAATAATATATATATATATATATATACATATATATATATATAATTATAGAATATAAATATAAATTATAAGTATAAATATATAAATATAAAAAATAAATAATTTACAAGGCAGAGGTACATGACCCAAATGGACGAAACAAAATATATTTGGGCTCAATCAAAGACACCTTTAAAACCAGGTGGTTTAATCACAGGTCTACATTTAAAATAGAAAAATTAAAAAAACAATGCAAAATTGGCTAGCCATGTGTGGAAATTGAAATCAAAGTATGGAAAAGAACCAGAAATGTAGTAGAGCATTGTAAAAACAGCCAAGCCTTACAACGGTGGCAAAATATGTAGACTGTTCTAAGAAGAAATATTAGAAATTATGATATTACCAAATAAAGAACTGTTAAATGAAAGAACGGAAATTATGACTTAATGTAACCACACTAAGAAATACCTCTTAGGTTCATACAACCATGGATGAAAACGCCATAATCCGTTTTAATTTAAAAACTGCGCGTTCATAAATTCCATGCCACGTGAACGTGCAAATAAAACACCGTTACAAGAGCGTTCTTTAAAAGAAAAACGATAAACGGTAAAACCAGTTATTAAAATCGCCCGAAGCCACCATGGTAGAAACCTGGGTTGCGAAATAACTCATTTAGAAATGGAATATATATATATATATATAAATGTCTGCCTCCTTCCGAGCGCCTATGAGGTAGAATAGCTGATTCGGTTGGGTTTCAATCCTGGGTAAAAGCACTCGGATGTCTAACTGTACTGCTGAGTTGCAACAAGACCACAACAACTTGGCGACGAAGATTTCACCGCAACAGATATATATATATAAATAAATGTTGGGAGTTAAAAATTTGTATACTATTTTAAAAACAAGGAATTTATTAACACTCTTTTTTCGTCCAATATATCAGGAGAAAAATCGTTGGAAAATAGATTAAACGAAATGAACTGTAACAATGAAAATGAAGAGCAAAAAAGAGGAAACACAATAAAATAAATAAACACACACGCACACACACACACATACACACACACACACACACACACACACACACATATATATATATAACGAGGGGAGGCGAATTCACGTGTAAATACTTATCGAGGGGCAGTTAAAAGAAAATATCCCCCCAACAAATTCAGAGACTTTACAAAGTTCTTCTCTCGGCAGAGAGAAGGTTTCTGTAATGATATCGAGACTGATTCCAAAATCTTTGAATGATTATTGGGACCAGACCTACGTATAATTTTCAACCACTCTTTCTTATACGACTTGGCACAGGCTATATTCTCCACTAGATGTTGAGTGATAGCCGATTCCATATTTGTAGAGGGAAGGTAACACATGTTATCTATTTTGACAAGTCTTATTTTAGAAGGCACATGCTGATTAATTCTTGTTTCCAAATGTAAGGTTGTACGCCCCACATAACCAGCAGCGCACTGGCAGTTAAATTCATAAAACATATTACTTAATTTGATGTAGGGCAAATCATCCTTAGAAAACGACGGAAACGCAGACATAGTTCGAAAAATACAACGCAGAGCAACAGACGGAAAACAACCAGAAACCGACTTGTTCATCTGTTTAACTAAACTTTGGCCTGTATCCCAAACCAAGGAATCTTCAAATAAACCGGACATTTAGAAGGCCCCATGATTTTAGGAGAATGATATTCCCTAGTCTTCTTATTAATAATATAATTAATAAGGGTTTCAAAATAGCCATTACACAGGAAAATCTCCCTGATATTATCCAATTCATAGCTCTTATTAATTAAGCTGCTTCAACGGCAAAAAAAAGAAAAGATTTTCTTGCATCGCATCGTGACCGGTGGATACACGTCGATAACTCTAAGCGCAGAAGATCGTGGGATAAGCCCGGAGTCATTCATCGACATGGGCGGCAAAGCCGAATATCAATGTTTCGAAGCTTCTACTCTGCATTTGGTGGGATCAGCTGGGTGTAGTTTATTATCAATTGCTCAAACCGACTGAAACCATCACGGGAAATTTTTATCGACTTTAATGCGTTTGAGTCGAGCATCGAAAAAAGAAACGGCCACTGTAAGAGCAGAGACGCAACAAAGTGATTTTATAACATAACAACGCCAGGGTACATGTTGCAAAACGTGTGAAAACCAACATGGAAACGCATAAATGGGGTGTCCTGCTCTACCCACCGAATTAAACTGACAGTGCTTCTCCTGATTAGCACTTGTTCAGGTCTATGGGGCATAACCTGACTAAGCAGTACTTTCATTCTTATGAAGATACGAAAAAGAGGGTCGACTCGTTGTTAGAAAAAGATATGTTCTTCTGGCTTGAAATTCAAATGCTGGTATAAAAGATGAGGAAAATGGATGGTTAGCCATGGTAAATACATTTAGTGACGTGTTCCGTAATAATTTTTGTAAATAAAAATTATTGAACGTCCTAATATATATATATATATGTGTGTGGGGGTGGGGGCATATCATAATAGGGAATAACTTCTTAATTATCGTTGCTGCGTGATATATATATATATATATATATATATATATATAAGTAAATTAACCTAGTGAGCCAACAAACCTACCAAAGTTTCACCTAAACGGATCTTCAGGGAAGATTACTCGTCTCGGGTTATTGATTACTCGTCTCGGGTTTTTTCTTTCGGCTACGTACTGGCTCAATCCAAATCGCTTTGGCTGATGTTCTTGTGCTTAGCTCTTTCTTTTTTTACAACAATTGTTTCCTTACGTGTATATACGCGGAGGGTTCTTCGAAACGAGTATAGTGATAAGTTTGCATTTTATATATATATATTCCTGCAAATTAACTGCTTTAAGTTCCATTCTTTCACAAAACGGCCAGTTTAAGAGCCAGTAGAGTTACAGGGTGTAATTGATTTTTAATTTTTCCAGTGCGGGAATAGGAATCTATTTTTGGTGTGTATGATGAAATTTGTTTGGATTGAAAAATATTGCGTTATCCGTGATTGCATCAGACTTTTCTCACGCCCAGACACTATTGTTTCGACTGTCGATAAGTTATCCTACGGCCATTGTGTTCAATGGACGTTACTCCAAGGAAGCGCACGAAAATTGTAACACTGCGCGATCACACTAGCAAGCCTTACAGTGCGATCGCGTCTATTATTAGTGTCAACCTTTCAACTCTCAGTCAGGTAATCAAGGTGAAGTAACAAACTGGATCCATCAGTCCAAACGTAGAGGAAAATGCGGTCAGAAGATAAAAACAACAAGAGACGACGTATACGTGATCATGGAAAGTGTGAAATATCCTGGGAAGACATTATTCGTTTTGTTTCGATTAATTGGCACAAGGGTATATATATATATATATATATATATATATATATATATTTCGAGATTTGAAAAAGAAATCACTCAACCGGCGGTCGAGAGCGAGGGAAAATTTACTCGACCCAAAATCATTTTACTCGACAGATTCCATTTTCTTAATAATTACGTAAACATTGCGTGAATCGCAGACGAAAAACAAAAAATGAAATTTTAATCAAAATTTCGAACGTGTTAGAAAGGATTTAAAAAATTTAAAAAAAATAATAACAAAATTTGATCTTTCCTCTTAATAAAAGCATAAACATTTTGATGATAAAAATTGTTTTTATTAAGTTTGAGCCCTTTTAACATCATGATATGTTGCCTTTTTTTTTTCAGTGGTGGTACTTAAATTCGTAGTTTCTTTCTTCTGTTTGACTACAACCTCCATCTCATAGATCATAAAAAATAACAAATGTCATTTTCTCAACGATTTTCTATAAAAAAATTACTTTTATATATATATATATATATATATTTTTTTTGCTGCGTGGTTAAAAGAAATATGCTTTTTTTTTCTATTTTTCAAATGTTCGTTTTTACTTTACATAAGCTGAGAGAAAATATAGATGTTCACTCAAGGATAATATTTTTCCAAATGAGTTTCTAAATATCTGTGAGCGTCTTCAATCTGGGCGACAGAGATATATAGGCACCACTCTGGAAGCCTTAATTAAACGAATGTTTATACTAAAGGTAATTGTAGATCATTCTAAGTAACTTGTGAAAATTCAATGGTGTACTTTTGGGTTGTAATAGGAATCAGATTTCTTTTTTCTATATTTGAAGAGGCACGTTTCATTGTGATGTGGACCCAAAGTGGGGCCACGGAAGGAAAACACGGAACACGGGTTAAAGGTAAAGAAGGACATATTAAACAGAAAGGTTACAAAGAATAGTGTAAGAGTAAGCGGAGCTTACTCACCAGTGGTGTCCGATATTGGTAGTCGTACGCGGCTGCGCACTATTGGTGCAACTATATATGGTTGTCCCTCCCAGTAAGGGCAACATGTGACACATGGTCAGTTATGAGTGGGATTTCCGGGTTATATGGCCTGGCCAAAAAATACCTGTCTATTTTTCCCCAGTCGTGCTTCTACCCTTCGGCGAAACCACGATTGGGTTATTGCTCTCTGCTCGGAAGCAGAGAGCGCCGTCTATCCGAAGGCAGAGGGCCGATAGTGTCATAGTCGCAACAACAGAGGCAAATGCCAACTGCTGGCTCTACATTATTTAGTTGTTCCTCCCAGTAAGGGCAACATGTGACACATGGTCAGTTATGAGTGGGTTTTCCGGGCTATATGGCCCGGCCAAAAAATACCTGTCTATTTTTCCCCAGTCGTGCTTCTAACCTTCGGCGGAACCACGACTGGGTTATTGCTCTCTGCTCGGAAGCAGAGAGCGCCCTCTACCCGAAGGCAGAGGGCTGACAGTGTCATAGTAGCAGCAGCAAAGTGCTGGCTGTACTCCCATTATACTACCATTCACATAGTAATATAGTTCTGGAAGAGTCCATGATGTTGGTAAGTATCGGTCTCACAACACCTTGCAAGGTTTTTAATCGACCGCGGGCGAGTAAAGCAATACACTTTAATTGCCCAATTAATTTTTTAATCGAAACCCAGTCGATGGGGCGAGTGAAATTTGAAAGGCTATATATATATATATGTGTGTGTGTGTGTGTGTGTGTGTGTGTGTGTGTGTATGTGTGTGTGTTGTAATACTTGTCGAAAGTCACAACTATTGCATGCAGTACTTAATATTCTCAGTTGCATTTGTCTAGTGAATGGTATTATTTTCTACTTAAAAGTACGTTTATTTAGAGAAAAGATTAAAAAGATAGACTAATATAAAAAAGAATGCAAAAAGAAATTAAATGAATCGATGAACAATTTAAAAAGAAGAGAAAAACGAAATATGCAGGAAAGAAAATCAAAAGAATAAGTTTTAAGAAAGAAAGAAAGAAAGAGAAATAGGTATATGGAAAGAAATAAAAAATGAAAAAAAGTCGAACTAAACAAGCCTCGTTCACATTCACTGGCGATTGGATAATCTGACAGACATTCTGACACTTTCGCTTTTCTTTTGGCTTCCAAATTGGAAATGTTTGATTTTATTTATTTATTTTATATATATATATATATATATATATATATATATATATATATATATATATATATATTTGCTTTTATTGGATGTTCTTTGACTCTTATTCTTTGATTCTTTTTATTTCTTGAATTTCGGCATTTTTTGTCGTTTCCATATTTTTCATGTTTTTTGTCTTATTCTGCATTTATACACTACAGAGTTGTGAATGTTGGCAGCAAACTCTCCCTAATACATGTTTCATTAAGAATGAGTGCTAATTTATTTATGTTATTTTGCACAGACACATATTTAATTTATTTGTTGGAAAATTATTTTTAATAGAAACTCGTATTTGTGTAGATACCGTTTTTTTTTTTTTAATTAGACAGTATTTAGATTCGGGCCTGCAGAGTTATATATATATATATATATATATATATAAACACTATTATTATATTATGGCTGGCCACTCGTATTCGAGGAGAGCCCTCTGCCAGGCCAACTAGCTAATCCTTATTGCAGACAGCTGCTCAGACATACTTGTGTTTGTTCAGTACCACAGAGCCCACCAGTGATTTATACTACAACTTTGCTGAGTGGAACTTAGTTAGATTCTGGGAGAGAGCGAGAGAGTAGGAACAACAGTTTGAACACACACACACACACACACACACACACACACACACACACACACACACACACACATATTTAATTTATTTATTTTTAATAGATACTCTTATTTGTATAGATACCTTTCTTTAAATTAGATAGTATTTAGATTCGGGCCGGTAAAGTTATATATATATATATATATATATATATATATATATATATATATATATATATTATTATTATTATTATTATTCTATTGTGGCTGGCCACTCCTATTCGAGAATAGAAGTCTACTAAGGTGGTAAGCTAATCCCCATTGCAGACGCCTGCTTAGACATACTTGTGTTTGTTTAGCACCCACAGAGTCCACCTGTGGTTTGTACTGCAACGTTGCCGGGAGGATCTTAGTTACATTTTCTAGGAGATAGTGTGTTATCTAGAGTGAACAGCAGTCTGAACAAGACCAGAACGCTCAAACCCTCGGTAACGATGACTTGTGACTTCGAGCTAACCGTTAAAGGAAGCCGTCTACCCAACTTCACTCACAAGGGTTGGGTATGATTTTAAGGCACTTCCCAAACGTGCCGCACGCTGAGGTCACTTCCTCAAGACTGATGACATGAAGAAGTCCTCTTCCTGACAAATCGACCATAGTCATATTCGAACCTGGCTTCATGGTCAGAAAGCGAAAATTCTAATCACTCGGCCAGATAGATTGAAATATACTGTTTAATATGAACGTGTAATGTGTATACTTGAAAATTTACACAGTTGTACTATAAGCGTCTGCGAGTGTTCTCAGGTAGGTTTTGTGTCGAGCTACCCCCGATAAATATCGAAAATCGATAATCGAAAAAATCAGGTTATAGAAGGAGTGGTCCGATTTTAATCAAATTTCATACACTCATAGACAAAGACATAAGAAACGATATTCAGAAGTTTCAAGGTTGCAGTTCTTACAATAGTGCGGAAAATATAATATATATATATATATATATATATATATATATATATATATATATATATAAGTCAAGATGGTTGTGTGTGTGTCTGTTTATCTGCCTGTATGTCTGTATTTTTTTCAGCCCTTTTATTTTAGTTTTTGCTTCGGGTTTGGCTCTAGATAGATATAATTGTAATTCTTAGTCTCAGCCATGATACCTTTTACTCAGAGGACTTATTTAACCTTCAAAATTCAGTTTACGACGAAAAAAACTTATTTGATATCGATACCAGGAAATCAAAATTTGACTTACATCCATTTAATTTTCTTTCAGTCTACGGTTTCGCTTTAACTGGAAACAACTATTGCTTTTTAGTCTTTCGTGCCAACGTCCAAAGAGTCTGAGCTCCAGGACCATGGATTAGTTTTAAACTTTCATTACACCCGAGCAACGCCGAGTAACGCCGAGCTATACTGCTAGTATATATATATATATATATATATATATATATATATATATATATGTGTGTGTGTGTGTGTGTGTGTGTGTGTGTGTGTAACTACAATCATAATAAAAATAATAGTAATTAATAATAATAATATAGTTAAAATAATAATATTGATAATAATAATAATAATGTAATAACAATTTTAATTATAATATTAATATAAAATAAAAATAGATTTGAAATTTGGGAAATTTACTGATAATTTCTCATCTCTTCGGTATTCAGGTATGAAACTCGCATCACTTTCGGGTGAGTCTTTTTGGGGCGTCAATCAACGCTTCATCATGTGTCATGTGTCGTTGAGAAAATTTGTGAATATATTTTGTTGACTTATAAAGTTAATGTCTCAGTAATCATTTTTTCCCAGAGCTCATTACAATTTGGTGTTATTATTGTTTTTGTTTTGACTGGTTCCCATGTTGTATTCATGCCCATGTCTGGCCGGCTCATGAGATTTTTGTGGATATGCATATGTGCTGATTCTTTACGTTTTCCTATTTTCTAGTGATAAATTCTGTCGATTATTTCAACACAATCCCACAGAGAGCAGTGATCCGCCTTTCCCCTCCATATGTGGTCAGCCATCACTGGTTTTTTTTTTTTATTTCCCCCATGTTATGGCTTTACGTTGTTTTTGCAAACTTATCTTGAGGTGACGTTCTGTTTCTTCTATATATATGTTATAGTGGAACATCCTGCCATTCCTGAGAATAGAATGCTCTACTTTATAAAAGGCGGTACGACGAGAGGAAAAGGTCTTAGGCGAAGGCATTCACTATTCGATATTCTATTCCGCTCAAACCCGTGGCTTGCCTACATGTGTATTATTTATAATTGTACCTTAGTACAATAAATCTGTATTTCTTATTCCTGGTGTGGAGTTCTATTATTCAACTGATCATTTATACTGCATTCCTTTCCGGGATATATCAGTTTGACGACGAAGGTGACTGTCGCCTGATACCAGTTTTGTGAATTAGGAAAATTACCACCGGATATCAATTGGCGACAGAAAAATCAAATTCACACTGAAATTTCAGTTGTCGAATTAGGATTTGGACCCCTAAGGAAAGACAACCGTATTAAACAAGGAGTGGTAAAATATGAACCTTCAACAGTGACGACCCCCCCCCCCACAAAAAATATCAAGAGCAATATTCTAGGAAGAATTTAGCGCGGAGGAAGGTGTTGTAGTGGAACATCCTGCCATCCTCGAGAATAGAATGCTCTACTTTATAAAAGACGGTAACGACCAGTACGAAGAATGAAAAAAGTCTTAGGCATTCGCCTGACTGCTCTATGACACTGTCAGCTCTCTGCCTTCGCGTAGAGGGCGCTCTCTGCTTCCGAGCAGAGAGCACAAACCCATTTGTGGTTCCGCTGAAGGGTAGAACCACGACTGAAGAAAAATAGACAGATATTTTTTGGCCCGGCTATATGGCCGGGAATACCCACTATAAAATGACCATGTGTCACATCTGGTCTTGCTTGGGAAGGCTAGTAAATACGGAAAAAAGTCTTAGGCATTCGCCTGACTGCTCTATGACACTGTCAGCCCTCTGCCTTCGCGTAGAAGGCGCTCTCTGCTTCCGAGCAGAGAGCATAAACCCAGTCGTAGTTCCGCCGAAGGGTAGAACCACGACTGAGGAAAAGTAGACAGATTTTTTGGCCCGGCTATATGGCCGGGAATACCCACTATAAAATGACCATGTGTCACATCTGGCCTTGCGTGGGAAGACTAGTAAATACAGAAAAAGGTCTTAGGCGAAGGCATTCACTATTTGATAGACTATTCCGCTCCAACCCGTTGCTTGCCTATATGTGTATTATTGTTAATTGTACCTTAGTACAATAAATCTGTTATAGCTTATTCCTGGTTTTGAGTCCCATTCTTCAACTGATCATTTATACTGTATTCCTTTTCGGGATATATCAATATATATATATATATCTTAACACAACTTTATATGATGACGTACACAGATTCCTTAATCATGTTCTCGTCTATGGGATGTCTTTCTCGAAAGAGGTATCTGCAAAATGTTGAACCACTTTTGAAGGTTGCTCTGATGCTATAAAGACCACAGATATTTTGTATTTTTTCCGATAATCCTTTCACATCGGATAGGCACACCTGGGTTGTTTTCTGAGTGTTGTTATCCTCTTAAACCTTTATACAGGGTGTAAACGATAAATTGGCAGTAATTTCAATCCGTAATTTAGGTTTTTTAAAGCAGCATTATCAATCTGAAGTGTTAGTTGCTGTACTCTTTAAAGTCTAAAGTCCAGATTAGCCACCTAAAAATACTAACAAAAGACGTCTGACATTATCAGAGACACTGGCTATGCTCCTACGACTGTTAATCGTGTTGTAGCAAACTTAAGGGAAGGTAAAGAGACGCAAAGGAAGGCTCACAGTCCGAGAAGTTATACAATCCGCACCAGAAGTTTTTCCCAGTGGCTTGAAACGATCAATTGCAGCAAATCCATCACAATCAATGGCTGAACTGGCGAAAAAGCGGAATGTGACCAAAATGACCATTTCTAATGCAGTACCAAAAGATCTTGGGATGGGGTCATATTGCAAACGACGTCGTAACATTCTTACAGCGAAATCTATGACCATTCGGAAAGAGAGAAGCCCCTTGCTACTCCATCACCTGAAAAATTATGGTAGTACCGTTCGCATTTTTGTGGACGAGAAAAAGTTCGTGCTAGACGAAGTCATCAACCGCAGAAACTCGAGAGTTATCGCCATTGATCCTTCTTGTGTTCCTCCAGTCATGCAGAGTAAACACCCTGCCTCTGTCATGGTGTTTGAAGCTGTTGCCAGCGATGGGAAAGTCATGCCCCCCTCACTTCATTGAAGTGGGCCTGAAGATCAATACGTCGGAATATCTGAACATTCTGGAGAAGGTTCTCTTACCCTGGATTAAGAAGACCTATGATCCCAACAAAGTGATGTTCATCCAGGACTCTGCACCTGCTCATGGGTCAAAAACAGTGCAGACCTTCTTGAAGAGAGAGTTGCCGCTTTTTGTGCCCTCAGATATCTGACCCTGTAGTTCGCCAGATTTGAACCCCTGCGACTATTGGTTATGGGACGATGTTGAGAATGTCTCTAATGTTCGCCCCCATAACAGTGTGGCCTCCTTGAAGACCTCCATAATGCGAGCATTCCGCGCTATCAAGAAAGAGTGAGCTGTCAAGGCCTGTGGTGCTTTTAAGGCTCGCATTCAACAAGTTGTGGACGCAGAAGGAGGACGCATAGAATAAAATGTTTGTATTTAATAAAACAGTTAAATAAACAAACACAAATCTTAAATGTCTTTAAATGCCCCTTCTTTATCCAGGTTTAAAGTCTGAGATCTCAAACTACCAATTTATCGTTATTAAGCAAGAAATAAGGACTCAATCTTGAAATGGGAGATACTGAAGAGATGCCCTAGATACAAAACTAGGCCAGGAATTTTGTTGGCTATGTACTTTTTTTTAAATCATTTCACCCCGAGCAAGGCAGAAATGCCACTGATGTGCAGTGGGCTACAGAAATGTAAAAAAATTAGAAAAGAGTGAGGAGTACAAACTAGTTAGAAAGGAGCAATAGAAAGCTGAGAATGCAGGTGCGATGACAGATACATAAGTGGAGAGAAAGGGAAGGTTATACGGTGGTGGGGAGAGAGCTAGAGTCCAGTGGTTAGTAGATGAGTATTGACTTTGCATTTAAATTTCTGGAGGTTGTAGCCGTCAGGAAAGCAAGAATATGGGAGCGAGTTCCACAGGCGGGAAGTAAGAGAGAAGAAGCTGCAGGAGTAGAATTGTCGTCTGCATTTGACTAACCTGACTGTGAATGGGTGGGGCCCAGTTGCCAGTCTGGTTGCATGAGTAAACACCTGTTGAGGAGGCATCAGTGACTTAAGTTCCTCCAAGCAGAAGCCATGAAAGTATTTATAGAAAAGACAAAGGGAGGCCACATTTCGACGGTGGGGAAGTGGCTGCAGTCGAGCCGCCAGATCAGTACCTATTACATTATAGACTCTCCTTTGGAGCCTGTCAAGAACACTGAGGAGAACGGCAGGGGCGCCTGACCATAAATGACAGCAGTACTCCATGCACGGACGGATGGTTGACTTGTATATATGCAGGATGGATTCAGGCGAAAAAAAACCCATCCTGGATCGACATAGTGACCCAACCTTCTTATCAGTGGATTTTGCTATGGATTCAATATAGTGGTTCCATTTCAGGTCTGAGGACAGGGTAAGGCCGAGGAGGCGTAGTGTATTGCTCTCAGGAAGAATTACTTGGTCCATGCTTATGGGAGGCCGGAGAGGTTGCCTGTAATGGTTGACAGACAACAGCTTGGTCTTAGACGAATTGAAGTTGACAAGCCACTTCTTGCCCCAGTTCACCACAGAGTGTAGATCCCGTTCAAGGTCAGCAGCGAGATTATGTCTGTCCGCCATGACAGGTTTCTTACTGGTGCGGGAGTATATTGTAGTGTCATCTGCGTAGATGCCTTCTTGGGACTTGATCTCATCTGGGAGGTCGTTGATGAAAATTAGGAAGAGCGTCGGGCCCAGGATAAAGCCCTGTGGGACACCAGCATTCGTGCTGTAGGATGAAGAGGCACGCCCATTCAAAACGACCTTCACTTTACGGTTATTTAAGAAAGATTGGATTAGGTCAAGCAGGCGACCGGTAATACCGTAACCCCGTAGCTTGCATAAGAGGCCAGAGTGCCAAACGCTGTCGAAAGCCTTGGAGATGTCCAGAGCAACCGCGCGAGCCTCGTCAGACTCATCAAGGGCCTGTAGCATGTACTCCGTTACGGTTGTTAGCAAGTCGGCCGTGGACTTGGCAAAGCGGAAGCCATATTTCCTGTCAGAGAAGTGTTTGTGGGCAGTGAGATGATAAACTATTTCAGCATTGATTATGGCCTTGAACACTTTCCCGAATATCGGTAGAAAACTGATAGGGCGATAGTTGGATGGGTCTGAGGGTTCACCACAATTCTTAAATACAGGAATGACTGAAGAGAACTTCCAGCATGCAGGAAAGCAGGAAGCAGAAAGGCAGTAGTTAAACAGTTTAGAGAGGACAGGGGAAAGTTCAGGAGCACACTTCTTAAGGACTATCACCGGGATTCCATCGTCTCCACTCGCCTTATGGGGGTCGAGTTTTGAAATTACTCGGGATACTACTGTCTGGGTAATATATACGTCGTGCAGTTTGGCCTCAGTTCTAATAGGGAAGTCTGGTGGGTGTACTCCGGACGAGTCAAATGTGGAGTTGGATGAGAATCTGCGGGCAAAGCACTCAGCTTTGTCCGCAGATGACGTGAGAACCTCAAATTCATGGATTAAAGGAGGTATTGAGGATTTCCTATTGTTGAGCACTCGTTTGCAAATCCTCCAATAGTCCTTGGAGCCGAACTTGCGGCCAGCTATGCGCTGTCGCATTCTCTCAGCAAACAACCGTTTGGCGTCATTTAGGGTTCTCTTGCACTCATTGCGAGCAGATATGAACAGGCGCCTATTGTGATCAGATGACTGTCTCCGGAATAGACGGAAGTAATGGTTCCTGTGGGCAGTGGCGGCTGAGCAGGCCGGAGAGAACCACGGAGAGGAATGAGGTTTTAAGCAATACTTCCTGGTGGGTACGAAGGCATCAATGCCAGCTTTCACCCATGACGAGACCTCAGAGGCACAGTCATCAAGTGATAGGTCGAACATTTTTCCCGAAGGGACGTCGCAGAGGAAATCGCGAAAGGCGTCCCAGTCAGCTTTTGGTAGAGGTAGGATGTCTTATAGGTAAGGGGCTCTTGGGGAGAGTGAGATTGGAAAGAAATACTGAGAGAGACTACAGCGTGGTCGGAGTTGCCGAGATGGCAAAGCTGCGAGACTTGACAGGCGTCAGGCGCAGAGGTGAAACATATATCTAGTAGTGAGGAATGACCCGAGGGAGCGCTTGGGAAGCGAGTGGGGAAGTCCACCACTTGCGTAAGGGATTGGGAAATAGCGAAGTTCATGGCGTGAATGCCCGCCGGATCAGTAACGGCGTTTTCAAGCCACTCAGTGTGATGGGCATTGAGGTCTCCAAATACAAATATGTGAGCGAATGGGTGATAGGAAATAGCCTTATCTATGTCGTCAGCAATCCTATCTAGTAGGGAGCAGTCAGGAGAGGAGGGAGAACGGTAAAGAAAGAATAGGTAACTAACCGAACTGAGGAGAGACAGGCGGAGACATATGTATTGGTGGTCAGTAGATTCGGTACTGAAGAGAAATTAGCTTTAGATTTGTATAAATAAAGCTAACAAACTTACTGAATTCTAAGACTGAAATCCAGAATAAATGTAGGCATAGGAAGCCCTGGGTATTAGATTAGGCCCATCTATCGTGGTATAGTACCTTTTTGTCTTTTACCCCTCCCCCTGAAATTTAAAAATTAAAAGTAATAAAATTGTAACCCCCACCTCCCTTGTGTTATGTAGTTTCGTTGATTTCCTGGTCATGTGGGGTTGTCTTGGTTACCTTTTTATTTGTCGTTTCTTTTTCTTTACCTTTTTAGCCAGCTTTTCCTGATGATCTGTTTAGGAGAAATCTAGGTCGGTTTGTCTGGCTCATTAAGTTCTATTATATATATATATATATATATATATATATATATATATATATAACAATTTTCAATTAATCATAATAACCATATCTGTTCTGAAATGTACCATAATGTCAACATATTACGAAGATTAACGAAACTGATTATAAACAACCAACAATTTGTTGGTTGATTTGAGATCTCAAACTGCCAATTTATCGTTTACACCCTTATATACTAGTTTTTGGGAGCTGCTGTTATGTACCCAGGGCAGTTGTTACGTTATAGCATAAAGCTTATACTAACAATTTCTTGTTCATATATCTCTGGGTCGCCATATATGACTTATGGTCGGAGTTGTAGGCAGTGGACGATTTCTTTATTTGCACTCTATGTGTGCTGAGAGTTGAAGTTGAGGCATTGCCCAGTGAATTTTGATTTGATGGATATAGATGTCTTGAACTAATCATCTGTTTGAGATATTAGTATTCCAGGAATTATATTCTGTTGCTTGCTCCCTACATTGTGAATTCTATTGGCATTCTTATTGAATTCACGTGGTCAAGTAGTAGCTAGACCATTTTCTAGTGTAACTATACATATGAAAGTCTCATATACATTTCTCAGTCATAGAACTGGCTTTACTGATGTGATTTCTAATGCCATCTTTAGAAGTATTCCATGTATATATTGGTATCAACTGCTGGTGATAATGGTGAGCCCATTGCTAAACCTTTATCATGCCGATATATGACTTATCCCATTTCGAAATAGAGGTATTGTACAGTGTATGTTGGTTTGAGGTGTAGGGATGTCTTGAACCCGTGCT
Source organism: Ascarosepion bandense (assembly GCA_037127315.1). Classification (NCBI taxonomy): domain Eukaryota; kingdom Metazoa; phylum Mollusca; class Cephalopoda; order Sepiida; family Sepiidae; genus Ascarosepion; species Ascarosepion bandense. The sequence continues at coordinate 1,106,448 of JBBBDQ010001884.1, forward strand.
CTGTTCGTGATACTGGTAAATCCAGAAACGGTATTTTGTTGTTTTTTCCCTACATTGCAAACTGCATTGACGATCTTATTGAGTTCACATGGCCCAGTAGTAGCTGGGCCTCTTTCTGGTGTAACCAGATTATAAAGGTACCAAATACGTATCTCAATCATAGAGTTGGCTTTACTGGTTTGGTTTTACGTCCTGCCGATATGCGTCTGATTCTATTCCGAAGTGTGTTGTTTGTGTACACAAAGTTAGCATCTCCATCAGGTTATCTAATGATAGATTGGTATGTCATTCAAGGGATGAGTCCGAGGAAAGTCTGCCTCTTGCTACTGAGGTGCCTTCTGCATAGGAATCCTGGAGAACAAACCACGTCCGGGTTCACAATCTGGTTGAATTGGATGGGAGCATCTTCGATTACTTTCACGAAGTGCGTGAAGTTACGGGGAGATGATGGTGGCTTTCTTATTAATGGGGCAATGATATATATATCTATAACGAAGTAGCTAACAAGTTGTCTAAGCTCAATATCATTCTAGTCATTTTTGGAGAGACGGTATATCTGAAATAGCTTGCTAAAACCTTGTGACAACTGCCTGTATGTCTTAGGTGCGAAATGAAAAGAATCAGGCGTGGCTGATCCCATACACGGAGGTAAAAGGCGGATCACAGCTCTCTGGGGGATGGGGTCGAAATAATACAGAGAGAATATCACTGAAAAACAGGAAGACGTAAGGAGTCAGCACATATGCTAGCCCACAAAAACTCTCAAGCCGTCAAAACATAGGCATGTATACAATATAGAAGCTAATAACCAGAGTGTTTGAGAATACAAACAATAATAACAACAAATTGTAATATGAGCTCTGGTAAAAAAAGATGGTTCCTAGGACATTAGATTTATAAATCTCCAAAATTTATATACTGATGTGCTCAACAAAACATGCCCATGGTTAAATCCATGTTCAGTACCTGGTTACGGTAAAGTTAGACAAAAACTTGAAGAGTCAAGTTAAAAGGGAGATTGCTGATACTGAGACACATGGAAGAGGCATGGCATGTGAAACTAGAACAATTTATCTAGGTGAACGAAATAAATGGTTTAGCTTGAAATTCCAAACGTCTGTAGTAGGCCTGGACGTACAACGGCCAAAACGTCATGAATATGGCAACAAAGATAAGGACAACATTCCGAACAATGTAAATAGCGTAAATAACATAAATATCGAAATATAAAATTATATATATATATATATATATATATATATATATATATGTGTGTGTGTGTGTGTGTGTGTGTGTGTATATATATATATATATATATAGAGAGAGAGAGAGAGAGAGAGAGTGAGTGAGAGCCAGACAAACAATAAAACACATAAAAAAGACATTATGCACGCTTCGAAAGTAATACCTCCCATTAAATTTTTCAGGAGACACAAAACAACGACAGAAACACATTTAGACAGAGGGTTGGGTATTTAAACACAGTAACAATGTAAATCTAGCAATTATTTACGGAAAGGTTCAACATCAGTTGCCACGAGAATCACAGTTTCTCATGTACAATATATATGGAATAGCAGGCATCCTTATATACATCTTTGCGAGACGCACGTGGTATATATATATATATAGAGAGAGAGAGAGAGGGGGGGAGAGAAAACCACTGAGACTTGAAAAAAGACATCACTCAACCGGCAGTCGAGACCTAGGGAAAAATTAATCGCCCCCAAATAATTTTACTCGACCGACTCTATTTTCTTGATAGTCGCCTCATGTAAACATAGCGTGAATCGCTGACGGAAAACAAAAAATGAAATTTCAATTAAAATTTTGAACGTGTTTAAAATTTTTTTAAAATAATAACAAAAAAATTTGATCTTTCCTCTAAATAAAAGCATAACCATTTATAATAAAACTTTGTTTTTAGTAAGTTTGAGCCCTTTTAACATCATGATGTGCTGTTTTTTTTTTTGTTTTTTTTTGTTTTTTTTTGGCAGTTGAGTGGAAGTACCTAAATTCGTAGTTTCTTCCTTCTGTTTGATTACAATCTCCATCTCATAGATGATAAAAAATAACAAATCTGATTTTCTCAACGATTTTCTATAATAAAATAACTAATTTGTATAATTTGTTTTTCGGTGCGTAGTTGAAAGAAGTATGCGTATTTTTTTTCTTTCTTTCAAATGTTCGTTTTTACATTTCGTAAGCGGGGAGGAAATATAGGATTATATTTTTCCAAATGAGTTTCTAAAAATCTGTGAGCGTCTTTAATCTGGGTGACATAGACATTTTGGCTCCACTCTGGAAGCGTTAATTATACTAATGTTTACACTGCGCGGGACGATAAAAGCCAAGATTTCAATAATGTCATTGTAGGTCATTCTAAGGATCTTGTGAATTTTCAATGAAATACTTCTGGGTTGTAAAAGGAATCAGATTTCCTTTTCCTACATTTGAAGGGACACGTTTCATTGCGAGATTTTTTATCGACCGCGGGCGAGTAAAGCAATAAACTTTAATCGCCCAATGAAGTTTTTAATCGACTGAGTCGATCGGACGCGTGAAATCTCAAAGGCTACAGTTATTAAAAATCGCCTAAGACACCACTTATGGTAGAAACTAAGGTAGCGAAATAACTCGTTTAAAAATGAAACACACACACACACACACACACACACACACACACACACATATATGTATATATATATATATATATATAAAGAAGTCTAAATGAAAAGTAATTGGACTGGTCTTACAAACAATTTATTTCAATTCCATAAAACAAAATACGTGGTTTCCCCTTCAAAGAAATCGCCTTCGAGTCTAATGACATTTTCTACTCTTCTCTAGCACGCTTCGCTGCATTGATGGAATGATTCTTATTCTTTCGAGACATGGCTGACTGGGCAGAAGATTATTCCGCAGTAGGTTGCCATTGCTTTCCGCGGTAGACTGGTTGCCGACCAAGGCTATAGAACCCAATCTGTCCTGCTTTTTAAGCCATGATTGGAGGCAGAAGAGACGGATTATATTATTATATTAATAAGTTAGTGGGGGATCAGATTATTACTTCGTAACAATAGAAAACCAAACCCTCACTTAATGACCGGTAGAAACTTTATTTATTTCTCCAATTATTATATTCAGTCAGTCAGTTAAATGCCATACGTGATACAAACTTTGGGCGATCATGTCTCTTTCGAGACATGACTGACTGGTCTGAAGGTTTTCCTGCAGTGGGTTGTCATTACTTTCTGCGGTAGACTGGTAGCCAACTAAAGCTGTAGAGCCCATTGTATCCTTCTATTTAACCAATAGCTGGAGGGAAAAACGCCGGATTAATACATTTCTCAGGGGTATTTGCGTGTAAGTAAATGCAACGAATTTAACAATAATTCGAGCTATGCTGTCTGATTTCTCGTTTTGAGCCGATATCAACTGCACCACAACTCACACCCAGTTTCAAATAAGTTTTTTTTAAGTTATCATTTCACTCCAAGCAAGGCGGTACCGCCACTGATGTGCAGGGGGGCTAGGTAAGAGAGTTAAAGTTTTAAACAGGAAATTAGTGAAGACAAAGACGAACCAGCTACAGGGAGAGAAAGAGGAAGGTTGGGTCATTGTGTTGTGCCATGATGTTTTATCCGCCACAATCCATCTTGCACATATACAAATCGACCACCTGTCCGTGCATAGAATACTGCTGTCATGTATGGTCAGGCACCTCTGCTGTTCATCTCAGTGTTCTAGACAGGCTCCAAAGGAGAATCTGTAATGTGATAGGTTCCGACTTGGCAGCTCGACTCTAGCCACTTTCTCACCGGCGGGTTGTGGCTTCCTTCTGTCTATTCAACAAATATTTTCATGGCTTCTGTTCCGACGAACTTAAATCACTGGTGCCCCCTCCACTATAATTTACTCATACAACTGGGTCCCACCTATTCACTGTTAAATCAACCAAATGCAGCTTACAATTCTACTCCACCAGCTTCTTTTCTTGCACTTCCCGCCTGTAGAACTTTCTTCCATATGCTTGCTTTCCTGACGGCTACAACCTCCAGGAATTTAAATGCAATGTCAATACCCATTTCTTAACCACTTGACTCTAGTTCATTTTTACATCACCCTTTTCCTTTCTGTCTCCCTTTGCAACTGTCATCACACCTGTATTCCCATCCTTCTCTTGCTCCCTTCTATGACACCCTCTGTAACTAGTTCGTCTTTCTCTTTTCTCTCCTCCTATCTAATCTCTTTCACTCATGTAACCTCCTGCGAAATAGTGGCGTTACCGCCTTGGTTTAGGTGAAACGGTTAAAAAAATAAATAAATAAATAAGATATTAACACAGGAGTGAAGACAGTTACGAAGGTAGAGAGAAAGGAAAAGAACAAGATACACGGGGTGATGTAGAAAGGACTGGAATTACATAAGAGATGTTAAGTATTAGGCAGGAGGAGAGTGAAGACAAAGACGAACCAGCTACAAGGGGGTGAAAGAGAAAGGGCAAGAGAAGGATGTGAACACAGGAGTGAAGACAGTTACGAAGGTAGAGAGAAAGGAAAAGAACAAGATACACAGGGTGATATGGAAAGGGCTAGAGTTAAGTGAATAAGACATGAGAATTGATTTTGCATTTAAATTCTTGGAGGTTATAGCTGTCAGGAAAGCAAGTATATGGAAGGGAGTTCCACAGGCGGGAAATGCGAGAACTGTAAAGAAAATTAAAAAATTGAATACACTGTACAAATTTCGTTTTTTTTTTTTGTTTTTTTTTTGTGGTGCACTTTTTACATTTAAAATAAATATTTACAACAATAATGGAAGCACTCTTAATAAATAATCCAAATGCAACACTTAACAATATCGACTATGAACATGGCCATAATGTGCTGAACATGTTTGGAAAATAATAAAACAGTCCCATCGCTAGAGATATACATATATAAAAATCAACATATTCACTTAAACATCTCTTTTTAATTCTTGATAATGGCTATCAGAATGACCGAAAGCGCTCGTATGTATAGAATATTTGAACATTTTTTAAATACTTTATGTCCAAAAAAGAAAAAAATATACAAATACAAGAAAAACTTAATAAAAACTTTAATCTGCATATTCTGTCAGTGGTGTTTAATAAAACTTGTATAAAAACGAGATTGCTGCCCAAATACACAATATAACGACAAATCGGAGAGCCGAGTTCGAATTCTAGTTGAATTCCTTGCATTCACTTACGCACAAATTCCCTTTGGAAAGGTATAAATCCGTCTCTTCCCTCCACTCATGGGTGAAATAATAGGACAGATTGGATTCTATTGGTCGGCAACCAGTCTACCGCAGAAAGAAATGGCAACCTATTGCAGGATAATCTTCTGCCCAGTCAGACATATCTGTTTTGAGACATGATCGTCCAAAACGTGTATCATGTATGGTGCTTAACTGACTGATATATATACACTACCGACCATAAGTTTGGGACCAACCAAATTTTTAGCATAATCAAATTCGCCGTGTTTGTATTAAGCCTATCAAAAAATGGCTTGCATTATTGCCTTCAACAACTTTGTGAAACTGAGTTAAATATTGACAGAAAAAAGATCTGGTAGGCCCAGAGTAACATCTATTGTAGAGGACAGGCACTTGATCATATCTAGCAAGAGGAATAGAAGAAAAACCGCCCCGCAATTAACAATTGAAATTAATTCTACTCGGCAACATTCAGTATCTGTTACTACTGTTAAGAGACGACTTCATTCTGCTGTAGCAGTTAAGAAACCATTATTAAAGAAGGAGAATAAGGGATGAAATTGATCGTACATTTCGAAATGAACTTCCTAAAAATGAACAAATGTTGTTTAAATGCTTGCAAGAAGTCTCAAAATCTCATTATTTTTGCTGAATTACTGAACGCAATCTCGCGCAAATCCAATGAGTAATATCCGAATCTCCATCAAGGACAAAGCAGGCATGTAAAGCTTCCATAGTCTGTATTTTATCAACCGTCTTGTACATGGGATGTTCTAAAAAAAATAATACAGCCGGCAGTTTAACGCTGCGTTTGGACAACATTAACGGTGTCATTCCGTATTTACTCCGGATGTTATCATCAGCCATGACATCTTCTACCAGAGCCTTGAGACTGTCCATATGCATGTCAAAAAGGGCCACATGAAATGCCGTTATTAATCCGTCCACATCTCCATGGTCGTTGTCTACAATTTAAACTGAATTCCTTAACGCTATATAGCGCGTACTGACCAAATCTTGCCTCAAGTTGATCGGTTTGAAATTCGCCAGATAATATGTCTAGCATTTTCAATTCTTCTTTGCAAATACTTGGTCAGTTCTAGAAATGCATAGGTTGTATGATGCAAAGCAGTGAAATTTTCTTTTGTTAATTTGCAATTTCTTCCAGAAATGCTATTCCAAGATTCTAACCAGTCACAGTAGAGAGAGTAATTTAAAATTTTCTTTATTCCACCCACATCTATTGAACAGGTGAAGAGGCTCATCCCTTGTTTCCTGTTTAGGATGCGGTTTCCGTTTTTCTCTTTTCCAATCTTTTCACTCTTTTCTTTTCGTTTTTTTTTGCAGTTGGAGTAGATAGACTAAACTAAACTATCGCCCGGTTCACACTCCACCCACATCTATTGAACAGGTGAAGATGCTCAGCCCATGTTTTCTGTTTAGGATGAACGTTTCCGGTTTTCGCTTTTCCAATCTTTTCACTCTTTTCTTTTTTTCTTTTTTTTCAATTGGAGTAGATAGACTAAACTATCGCCCGGTTCATACTCAACCCACGTCTATTGAACAGATGAAGAGGCTCATCCCTTGTTCCCTGTTTAGGATGTGGTTTCCGGCTTTCTCTTTTCTAATCTTTTCACTCTTTTCTTTTTTTTCTTTTTTTTTCAATTGGAGTAGATAGACTAAACTATCGCCCGGTTCACACTCCTCCCACGTCTATTGAACAGGTGAAGCGGCTCATCCCTTGTTCCCTGTTTAGGATGTGGTTTCCGGCTTTCTCTTTTCCATTCTTTTTACCCTTACGTAGCTCCTTGCGCATCAGTGGCGTTATCGCCTTGCTCGGGTGATATGATTTTTTAAAAAAATGCTTGGAAATCACTTTCACCAACTTATTTTTATAAGTTATTAGAAAGAATATCAAGGATTTGCTCTACAGTAATAAAGGTAGTTTCTTTGATGAAAGGAAAATATGAATTAACTTTAATTAAATTTGAAATTACTCTGTGTTAATTTTGGTTTTAATTATTGTACAATTGTGAGCAACAATGATATATATATATATTTATTTTTCTAAGACATAAAATTTGTTATTTCTTTCTCTTAGAGAATAAATCTAAGTTGTCCCAAACTTATGGTCGGTAGTGTATATATGTGTGTTTATATGTGTGTACACACACACATATATATATATATTCACATACGCACAAACATATATATATAATGTTTTTTTCGTCAACAATTCACTGATGCTTTTATCTTTGTTTATATATGCATAGCTCTCTGGTTTTTGTTTTGTTTTGTTTTATTTATTTAATATTTTATAGTTTTAAATATTTTATGGCTGAGCTTATTTGCTGCTCGACGATGTGGTTTTGGACGTTATTGTTGATAACTGTTTGTTTTATAATGCTTAATTCTTTCTATAATACATACTTTGTATAATATGTGCGAGGTCGAAATTATTTTAGCTTGGCTAACCATGTTTTTTATAACTCCCATAATATATACGAAAGTCATTCATTTTTGTAATTGAGACGACACAATTTATTTCTTTTTTATAGTCGCTGGGGTTGTAAAAACTATGACAGTTGGCGTCAACTTAAATCTCGAGGAAAGACGTACTGTTGTAAATTTGATGTCCATGATATGTTTATAAATGTAGAAAGTTTGTATTTTTTTTCTCAAACATTTCTTTAATTTATTTATTAGATTTAGATTCAGTTTAAATATATGATGCATATATTTATATGTTACATGGGTATATTTATATGAAACACTAGCAGTATAGCCCGGCGTTGCTCGGGTGTAATGAAAGCTTTAAAACTAATCAATGTTCCTGGAGCTCAGTCTCCTTGGACATTGGCACGAAAGACTAAAAAGCAATAGCTGTTTCCAGTTAAAGCAAAACTGTAGACTGAAAGAAAAATGAATGGATGTAAGTCAAATTTTGATTTCCTGGTATCGATATCAAATAAGTTTTTTTCGTCGTAAACTGAATTTTGAAGGTTAAATAAGTCCCCTGAGTAAATGGTATCATGGCTGAGACTAAGAACTACAATTATACCTACTCAGAGGAAAAACTAAAATAAAAGGGCTGAAAAAATACAGATATACAGGCAGATGAACATACACACACACAAACATCTTGTCTTTTATATATATATATATATATATATATATATATATATATATATATATTATCGATTTTCTGCACTATTGTAAGAACTGCAACCTTAAAACTTCTGAATATCGTTTCTTATGTCTTTGTCTATGAGTGTATCAAATTTGATGAAAATCGGACCACTACTTCTATAACCCAATTTTTTCGATTATCGATTTTCGATATTTATCGGGGATACCTCGACACAAAACCTAGCTAAGAACACTCGCAGATGCTTATAGTACAACTGTGTAAATTTCTCAAAAAATCGGTTCAGCCGTTTCGGAGTCTATAGGTAACGGACACACACACACACACAGACACACACACACGCACACACACATACACACAGAGAGAGACAAAGTTCCATTTATAAATAAGTTTAGATTAGATATATATGTTTGATATATCGTTTGAATACACGATGTGGCAAAAAAAAAAATACCGATTATTATTTATTATTGTTTATTAACTATTATTGAAAAAAATATATTGTTACATTTTAAGAAAAATTATAAGTATTTTCACATGAAAATAACAATTTAAAATAACAATGTAAAATGCTCCCTTTCCGGCTAAATACAACGTTGAAACCTATCAGCAACACCACTACAAACCATTTGACATAATACTACATTAATTTCAGAAAAAAATATCAAAAAATGCTTGTTCTATTTCAGGGAGAGTTTTCAACCTCTTAAAAAGTTATTTCAGTACAACCCTCAAGAAAAAGTTGTTAGGTATGGACGTGAGTAAATTAATGGTGGAGCTGAATAGAGTGAGATAACAGGAGGATGGTTATTAAGAGCGACAAGGGGTAGGGAGATGTGGAGGGCCATGATCGCCTACGTCCTGAAGAGACACGGCACATAGAAGGAGATCGTGATGATCACTCATTTGCTCCACATCGATGTCTACGACACAGCTAGAAAAAAGGAGCGTTAATTTTGCCGCATCTAGTAAATAAACATCTATCTTCTTCTTCATGAGCCTTCAGGACGTAGGCGATCATAGCCCCCCACATGGCCCTGTATCTTAGCGCCCTCAATATTTTTCCTCTTGTTATCTCTCCCAAAACTCTCTCCGCCATCCATTTGTTCGGTAAGTCTCGCGGTGTATTCCCCTGTCTCTCTTTCCTTCTATCCGTTCTATGAGTCTCAAATTCTCCAAGCCCTCCTTCCTCATTACGTGTCCCAGGAACCTCATCGGTCTCGATTTTAAGTATGAGTTTTCTCCTCGCTTCCATCCTCTCAAACACTTCATCATTGCTCACGTGCCCAGTCCATGGTATCCTCAGCACTCATCGATAAAACCACATTCCAGCTGTCTCAAGACTTTTCTTCATCTTTGATGAGATCGTCCAACATTCACTTCCATACAGAAGGACAGATATCACATAACAGTCCAGTACTGCTTACTTCGTTTTCAATTAAATTTTCTCGTCTTTCAGTACTCTGGTTATTCATGAACATTCACAATAAACATTAGATTCAGTAAACATCTATACACTTATGAATTCAGACACCTAAATATATACAAAAACTCACGTAAAACACTTATATAAAAATAGAAAAAATACTTCCATATATATATATATATATATATTATAATATCACTACAAAGTAGGTATTTTGTCTCGACACTACCTGTGTCTTATCAAATTATGATGTTATTTCAAGTTGAAGTTTTTAAAAGGTTCAAAACTAGCCAAACCCCCTTAATCGAGAAAACACTGTTACATAGACATGGTAGACCAATCAAAATAAAGTTATTTCTAATTTGAAGAATATGAGAACAGACTCTAAAACAATTTTTGAGGGCATTAATATTAATATTTGGTTAAAATGGAGATCAGCATTATTAATTGGTTATTATTTTATTTTTATTGCGAATTTTAAATTCTAAGTTTAACAAAGCATTAGATTTAAATTATTATAAAGTTATTCAGATATAAAACGAGGAAGAAACATAAACTCATACCTATACAAATCTATAGACATCCACATATATATATACATACAAACATATACTGGTATACAGACATGTACAAAAGAATATATATATATATATATATATATATATATATATATATATATATATATATATATATATATCGTGTATCGAAACAGCAAATAATTTTCTAAACATTTACTGTTAAATATGACAGACAATGAATGTCTATAATGTTTAATCATGACCCGTTCTAAACGTCGTATTTTAGCTTTAATTTCAGATGAAAATAAAGACAAACATTCTCCAACAGTTGGATATTTTTTTAATTAATTTGGTTCTAAGCTTTCGGCTCACATGAGCCATCTTCAGAGAGGTTATTAAGACGGTAATACAATAACACCCACCATTACCGACGATTTTATTTTGTGTTGACATAAAACTCCGCTAGGTAACGGCAATAGTTACCAAAAATAACAAACACAGTTCGCAAATTTGCAATGCGGTTCTATGACGTCACACTGCGTGATAGCGCGAAATGACAACAGAACTATGTATTCAAATGCAATATAATATGTTATGGCCGGATTTAAACGTGATTTTATTAAATGTGGGTTGTTTGGATTTAATGTATATATATATATATATATATATATATATATATATATATATATACAAACTTATAAATTTTGTTTTTATCGACGTGTCAATTCATTCGATAAATTTTAAAACCAGGTTTGGAAAACGTCTGTAAATGTTACAATATTGAATACATGTAAGAGCGAATTCGTAAGATGGCAAGGGTATTAAATGAACGAGGTCAAGACAGACACATTCCTATTTCAGTGCATGAACAAATTAACATAATTAAATATATACGCACGCAAACACAAAAACGTATGCGACTAATATCTCTACAAACGGTCAAACAGAGAGATTCTTGTGTTTTTTAATAAATTATTCTAGATTATTCGTAGAACAATGACTTAACTTGAGAGTATTATTAATGAATATTTTACTAAGATGAAAGTGTTTATTAATAAGTTTTAAGAATTATTGTTTCAGTTTAGTTTTAACTGTCATATTTTAAGAGGAGTAAACCTGATGATTGTTCTAGATCTTTTCTTTTTATTATTATCATTGCTAATATGTTTGAGTCTAGTTTTGTTTAATGGCATATCAACACCTCTGTGGGTTAATTAATACTAAATTGGGTTTTAACGTATTCTTTTTTTTTTCCATAATATTTGGTTATAGTGAAAAGGTTGATTTAGTCAGATTTTAATGAAGTTTTTGTGTTTATTCTTCTTTATTTTAAAAACCTGAAAATGTCTTCTACTTTTGTATTCAAAAATGTTTTGCTGAGAGTAATTTTTTCCTCCAAAAATGTGTTATGGTAACAAGTTTTCTTTTTCAAAAATGTATTATTAGTAATATTTTTCTTTCAAAAATGTATATATTACTATGAAGGTTTATTTTTATACTTTCATAGTGTTTTGACCCCAGTTTAGGGGTTAACTATTTGCGCATAGCTGGAACCCTAACAGGTGCTACCACTCCGGGTCAGAATGGACCTGGGAACAATAGCAATTAAGAGGTGGTTCCATGCTCTTCACAACCTCCCAATTCGAGGCCTTGCTGCCGGATGCAGTTTATCGTCATACCCAGGACCCATTGGTAATAGAATTTCTGAATTTGATAGTAGTGCCCTTATAACCTCTGTTCGGTTAAGCTGATCGAAAGTTACTTTGTAAGTATCAGGTATCTTCAAGCGTATCAGGTTCTCCAAGCTCTTCTTCCTCATTACTTGTCCCAGAAACTTCAGCTGTTTCTTCCTGGTGCCAGGTGTAAGCATCATTTTCGTTTCCATTCTCTCCAAAACCTTGTCGTTACTCACATGTTCAGAGCATGGTATCCTCAGCATCCTTCTGTAGAACCACAATTCTGTTGCTTAGAGTCTTTCCTTCTTACTGAGAACCCCTGTTCATTTAAACAAAAAATCTGATATTCCCATGTAATGAAGCAGCACACCATACTGTCACCTTACTAGCGTGTAAAGAGCGCTCATGAACTTCATCAGGATTTGTGTCTGCCCAGTAACAGTAGTTCTTCTTATTCACACAATCTGTGAGATGCAAGTGGACATCATCTGTCATCCATAACTTGCTTAGAGACTCATCTTGATCCATGATTATTGAAATGACAGTGTTTACTGCGTGAGATCACTGTTTAGCAGTGCTGCCACTTGCTCATGTCTGCCAATACACACTTAAAAAATTCCCGTTTTTCTTTGGTCACCGTGTTTATAACATCAAGTACACGATGATGGTTTGCGGAGAAGGCCATGTGCAGGACAGTAAAGCTGAATCTACATATGCTTTGGCGCAGTTGGCATTATCAAGGGGGAACTGGCCTATCGCCGTGTCCTGCGCAGACTGTGTTGTCCTCAATATTTATTAGCCTATGAGGATGAATGCGGTACAAGACCATTTTTATTTTAGGTATTCCAAGCCCGTAAGCTCAACCACAAAGATCTTTTAGAGCTGCACAGGAACCTTGACATTTTTCGGAAAAAAAAAAACAAAAAAACATTGGAATAATCCAAAACCTGTAATGTCAACAAACCGCCTACCTATGGTCAGGAAATAAGTTCAGCATATAAACAGGAATAGATAGGCGCGTTTAACAAAGATGCATTTCCTCACTGGATTTATTCAATACTAGTAGTATAGCCCGGTGTTCCTCGGGTGTAATGAAAGCTTTAAAACTATTCCATGGTCCTGGAGCTCAGACTCAGCATAAGGAATATTTGTGTGAAGTTTGGTGAGAATCGGATAAAAATTGTGGATTTGTATAAAGGACGTACAGACAGATAAATTGACACACACACAAACAACTTGCCTTTTATCTATATATATTATCGATTTTCTGCACTATTGTAAGAACTGCAAAAAATACCCCGTAGACTGCATAACGCAGCGTCAAGCTACTATCGATTTTCCCTAGACGAGACTCTACTCTTCGGCGGAGCCTCGTCTGGGATCCTCCTACCCTAAGTCAGTAGGTCAGACAGTAACAAACACAGTCTTAGACTGCATCGACCTCCCAGTTTGCCTGTTCTTATATTGGTAAAAAATGTTGATTGATTCTCGTCTCTAGTTTCTGATTGGACTGTTCCACATATTCAGTGTCACGTTGACATTGAAATTCGTATACAAAAGAAACAAGTTTGGAAGTGGGAAAGACCACCTTTGACAAAGGAAGGAAATACCGATCGGGTTTCGAATGCAAGCCGTAACCTGAAAGTCGTTGAACTTAAGAGACTGCAAGCAAACACCTTTTCAGCAAGTATTTGACTTTTCCTATCTAGCTACGGCAGTTTCAGATAAATTTGACAAAGACTAGGTTGAAAAAGAGCCGGCTTGTTAAAGCGAGTGATCTCACGCCCAACCTCGCGTTTTTTGACATTGAGTCTAGCGTTAAAAAGAAACGCTAACGGGTGGAATCAACACCCAAATCGATAAATGATGACCATCAAACAGAAACTAGTAACACTGTTAAAAACAAAGTGAATGTACCAAAGTCATTTGAGGTATCAGACAATACGACAGCTGATGAATCTCTCTCATGCTGAAAGTCAACTCCCACAAACAACTTGTATTAATAACCTCAAGGAATTTTAATAAATATTTTCATGGCAACTACCCTGACGAGGTTGATTCCCTGGTCCCCCGAACGCATGCACTTACGCGTGATACTACATTGGCATCAAGTTCCCACCCTTTTACTGCAGGGCTCTACCCTGGGCCCGACGCTCTTCCTTATTTTCATCAACGACCTCCCAGATGAGATCAAGTCCCAAGTAGGCATCTACGCAGATGACACTACAATATACTCCCGCACCAGTAAGAAACCTGTAGTGGCGGACAGACATAATCTCGCTGCTGACCTTGAACGGGATCTACACTCTGTGATGAACTGGGGCAAGAAGTGGCTTGTCAACTTCAATTCTTCTAAGATCAAGCTGTTGTCTGTCAACCATTACAGGTAACCTCTCCTGCCTCCCATAAGCATGGACCAAGCGATTCTCCCGGAGAGTAATACACTACGCCTCATCGGACTTACCCTGTCCTCAGACCTCAAATGGAACCACTATATTGAATCCATAGCAAAATCTACTGCTAAGAAGGTTGGGTCACTATGTCGATCCAAGATGTTTTTTCCACCTGAATCCATCCTGCATATATACAAGTCAACCATCCGTCTGTGCATGGAGTACTGCTGCCATTTATGGTCAGGTGCCCCTGCCCTTCTCCTCAGTGTTCTTGACAGGCTTCAAAGGAGAGTCTGTAATGTGATAGGTACTGATCTGGCGGCTCGACTGCAACCACTTCCCCATCGTCGAAATGTGGCCTCCCTTTGTCTGTTCTATAAATACTTTCATGGCTTCTGCTCGGACGAACTTAAGTCACTGATGCCTCCTCAACAGGTGTTTACTCGTGCAACCAGACTGGCAACTGGGTCCCACCCATTCACAGTCAGGTTAGCCAAATGCAGACGACAATTCTACTCCTGCAGCTTCTTCTCTCGCACTTCCCGCCTGTGGAACTCACTCCCGTATTCTTGCTTTCCTGACGGCTACAACCTCCAGAAATTTAAATGCAAAGTCAATACTCATCTACTAACCACTTTCTCCCCACCCCTGTATAACCTTCCCTTTCTCTCCACTTATGTATCTGTCATCGCAACTGCTTTCTCAGCTTTCTATTACTCCTTTCGAACTAGTTTGTACTCCTCACTCTTTTCTAATTAATATTTTTACATTTATGTAGCCCCCTGCACATCAGTGGCGTTTCCGCCTTGCTCGGGGTGAAATGATTAAAAAAAAATAGTTAAATGTAACCACTACTTCTACTCTAACAGTTTCTTTAATCACTCAAAATGTGTTGAATGTTTCAAGTTCTTGGTCAAGTGTACAAGAATAACAAATCATCAAAGCATGATGGAATAGGGGAGAAATAAGGTTGATTTTATGGAACTTAAGAACAAATGGGTTCCAATTAGTGTACAGGCCCATGATCATAGGTGAGCGTTAAACAGTTGTAATGAAAAGGAAAACAAAATATCCGCGTTCAATGAGAACGTCCATGAAATAAGGAAGATACAGTTTGAACATTGATTTGAAAAATTTAAGTGGACACTAAAATGCTACGAACAGGTTGGGGATTCTAAAATCGAACAGGTTCAGAAATTTAAGCTACAAGACCTCCTACAGAAGGTAGCAGAAGAAAGTAACAAGAAAGGACTAGAAATAAACTGCACGAAAACCGAATGCATGGTCATCAGTAAAAAGGGCAGCCCAAAATGCCAAATACAGGTCGGGGATACCAGAATCAAGCAGGCACAAAAATTTAATTACCTGGGAAGCGTTATAACAGAAGACAGAAAGTGCGATACAGATTCGAAGGTGAATTGGCATGGCGAAGGAAGCATTCCAGAAGTTGAGTAAAGTATTAAGAAACAGGACAATTTCGCTAGAGACTAGGATGAGAGTACTGGATTTTCTACGTGCTGTCCGTCCTTCAATATGGCAGTGAATGCTGGACAATACCAGCAAAGATGAAGAAAAACTTGAAGCAACTGAAATGTGGTTCTACAGAAGGATGCTGCGGATATCATGGATCAAGCATTTGAGCAATGATGAGGTCTTGGAAATGACGGAAACAAAAAGGAAATTAATACTGAACATGAGGAAGAGACAGCTGAAGTTCCTGGGACACGCAGTGAGGAAGGAGGGCTTGGAGAATCTGATACTAACAGGCCAGATAGAAGGAAAAAAGAGACAGGGAAAAGCAACGGATAACATATTTGAAGGAACTAATCAGGTGGATGACGGAACGAGGCTTGTATTGTGTAACAGGAGAAGGCGTGCTCAGAGCCACCAGGGGTAGGGAAACGTGGAAGGTCATGATCTCCTACATTCTGAAGGGACAAATCACGTAGAAGAAGAAGAAGAAGAAGAAGAAGAAGAAGAAGAAGAAGAAGAAGAAGAAGAAGTATTCAGACAGATGATAGAAAGTGCAAAACTGAGACCCGCAGGTGCATTAGCATATCACTTCAAATGCTAATCAGAATATTGAGAGACAGGAGATACCAAAGTAGAAGGACCAGACGGAATTGTAATAGAGAAACTGACAGCCTTTCGGCGTAGACAAGATTACAGAAATAATAAATGAAATCTGTGGTATTGTTTAACGAAGTGCGGTTGGTAGAAGTATGAATAACCTTCCTTGATCTGTCCTCGCCGATTGCTTGAAGCGTAAATCAGAACACTGCTTCGCTCGGGACTCCGTTCCTTGCGCACATAAAATAATAGCACTTTTACACGAACACCGGTGTAGCCTTCACGAGTCTCCAACACCAATCTTCCTGGAGCCAAGAGTTGGCTCTTTTTATGCGTCTTCGGTCTCGGGCAAGAAACTGAGATCTCTCGTGTGTGAAAGCCTCGCTTTCGCCGATGACGCATGAAGATTATCCAGCAGTAGGTTGCCATTACTTTCTGCGGTAGACTGGTTGCCAACTAAGGCTGTAAAAACCAATCTGTCATATTATTTGTCTCATAACTAGAGGGAGAAGAGATGTATCATATCATTAAGTAGTAATTGGTGGGGGATCAGTTTATTAATTCATAACAATATAAAACCTTTCCTCCACTTTATGATCAGTAGAAACCTTAATCATGATTTCAAGTGGAAGGCCATGATCGCCTACGTCCTGAAGAGACAAGAAGAAGAAGAAGAAGAAGAAGAAGAAGAAGAAGAAGAAGAAGAAGAAGAAGAAGAAGAAGAAGAAGAAGAAGAAGAAGAAGAAGAAGAAGAAGAAGAAGAAGAAGAAGAAGAAGAAGAAGGAGAAGAGGAAGAAGAGAAGGAAGAAGAGGAAGAAGAAGAAGAAGAAGAAGAAGGAAGAAGAAGAAGAAGAAGAAGAAGAAGAAGAAGGAAGAAGGAAGAAGAAGAAGAAGAAGAAGAAGAAGAAGAAGAAGAAGAGGAAGAGGAAGAAGGAAGAAGAAGAAGAAGAAGAGGAAGAGGAAGAGGAAGGAGGAGGAAGGAAGAAGAAGAAGAAGAAGAAGAAGAAGAAGAAGAAGAAGAAGAAGAAGAAGAAGAAGAAGAAGAAGAAAGTATTCAGACAGAGGATAGAAAGTGCAAAACTGAGACCCGCAGGTGCACTGGCATATCACTTCAAATGCTAATCAGAATATTGAGAGACAGGAACAGAAGGAATTCTAATAGAGAAACTGACAGCCTTAGACGATTTCGGTGGAGATAATATTACGGAAATAGTAAATGAAATCTACAACAATGGTGATATACAGAAAGACCTACGCAGATCTACTTTTGTAGTCAGTCAATCAGTTAAGTGATAAACGATTTGGGCGATCATGTCCCAAAAGAGACATGACTGACTGGACAGAAGATTATCCCGCAGTAGGTTGCCATTGCTTTCTGCGGTAGACTGGTTGCCGACCAAGGCTATAGAACCCAATCTGTCCTGTTATTTGTCTCATAGATAGCAGACGAATAGGTGTATTATATTATTAATTAGTAATTAGTGGGGGATCAGTTTATTACTTCATATCAATTGAAAACTGATCCTCCACTTTATGACCAGTAGAAACCTTAATCATGTTTCCAACTATTATATTTAATCAGTCAGTTAAGTGACATATGTGATACACGCCTGGGCGATCATGTCTCGAAAGAGACATGACTGACTGGGCAGAAGATTATCCCGCTGTAGGTTGCCATTGCTTTCTGCGGTAGACTGGTTCCCAACAAAGGCTATAAAACCTAATCTGTCATGTTATTTAACTCATAGCTAGAGGGGGGAAATGTATTATATTATTAGGTAGTAATTAGTGGGGGATCAGTTTATTGCTTCATAAAATAGAAAACCGACTCCCCACTTTATGATCAGTAGAAGCCTTAATCATGATTCCGACTATTATATTCAATCAGTCAGTTCAGTGTCATACGTGATACACGCTTGGCCGATCATGTCTCGAAAGAGACATGACTGACTGGGCAGAAGATTATCCCGCTGTAGGTTGCCATTGCTTTCTGCAATAGACTGGTTGCCGACCAAGGATATAGAATCCAATCTGTCATGTTATTTGTCTCATAGCTAAAGCAAGAAGAAATGTATTATATTATGAAGTAGTAATTAGTGGGGGAACAGTTTATTGCTTCATAAAATAGAAAACCAACCCCCCACTTTATGACCATCAGAAGCCTTAATCATGTTTCCGACTCTTATATTCAATCAGTTAAATGCCATACGTGATACACGCTTTATGCGATGATATCTAGAAGGAGACATGACTGACTGGGCAGAAGATTATTCCGCAGTAGGTTCTATTGCTTTCTGCGGTAGACTGATTGACAAAGGCTATAAGACCCAATCTGTCATATTATTTAACCCATAACTTGAGGGAAGAGATGGATTAATACATTTCCCAAGGGTATTTGCGCGCAAGTGAATGCAATGAAGTCAACTGGAATTCGAACACGGCACCCCGATTTGTCGTTCCGAGTCGATATCCACTGCACCACAACGCACATAACACTGCCTAAAAAAACTAGGCGCAAACCAATGTGAACTCCACCGAACAATCAGCTTAATGAGCCACATAACAAAACTCATCATCCGAATATGAATAAAGAGCACTGAAAAATCAGGCCAGATATAAGACAAGAACAATGCGGGTTGGTCAAGGATAGAGGAACAAGGAACCCGATATTTATATCCAGAACGTTATCAGAAATGGAAATACAAATGCAGAAGTACGTGTACCTGTGTTTTATAAACTACCCAAAAGAATTCGACAAAGTACACCACAAAGATCTGTTAGAGCTGCAGAGCAACCTTGACATTTTTCAGAAAAAAAAGCATTAGAATAATCCAAAACCTGTAATGGCAAAAAACCGCCTGCCTATGGTCAGGAAATAAGTTCAGCATATAAACAAGAATAGATAGGCGCGTTTAACAAAGATGCATTTCCTCACTGGATTTATTCAATACTAGCAGGATAGCCCGGCGTTGCTCGGGTGTAATGAAAGCTTTAAAACTATTCCATGGTCCTGGAGCTCAGACTCAGCCTAAAGAATATTTGTTTGAAGTTTGATGAGAATCGGATAAAAATTGTGGATTTGTATAAAGGACGTACAGACAGATAACACACAAACATCTTGCCTTTTATCTCTATATATTATCGATTTTCTGCACTATTGTAAGAACTGCAACCTTGAAACTTCTGAATATCATTTTTTATGTCTTTGTCTATGAGTGTATCAAATTTGATTAAAATCGGACCACTCCTTCTATAACCCGATTTTTTCGATTACCGATTTTCAATATTTATTGTGGTTACCTCGACACAAGACCTAACTAAGAACACTCGCAGATGCTTATAGTACAACTGTGTAAATTTTCAAGAAAATCCGTTCATCCGTTTCGGAGTCTATAGGTAATGGACACACACACACACACACACACACACACACACACATACACATATACACACAGACAATGTTCCCTTTATAAATAAGTTTAGATTTAGATATACAAGAAAGAATTAGAAATCCTTCCAGTATTCATCATTGACGGCCACAGTCTTAACAAAATAAGATCTGCAGATGACACAGTGCAGATAGCAGACACGGAAAGCAAGCTACAAAACCACCTACAGAATGTACCGAAGGAAAGCAAAAAAAGGACTAAATATAAACTGATTGCGTGGTCACCAGCAAAAAGAGGAGCCCAAAATATCAATAACAGGTCGGAGACACTAAAATCAAGCCGTTGCAAAAATTTAAATACCTGGTAAGTGTTCTAACAGAGAACGGAAAATGCGACATTGAGGTCCGAAGACGGATTGGCATGGCCAAGTACGCATTTCAAAAGCTTAGCAGAGTTGATTTCTTAGTCCCACTTAGATGTCACACAAGACAGTATGGGGTATTGAACTTACTATTCAGTTTTAATATGTTCTAGCGAGACAAGCTTACTAACCATTACAACACTTCGAGGTGCCCATTAAAAAGCAATAGTTGTAAGTAACGCAGGAAATACTAGATTAGCTTGAGCAAGAGAAAGGGTGTTAAGAGCTACAGGGGTCAGGGAGATGTCGAAGACCATGATCACTCCACCCTGAAGTGACACATCACACAGAAGAATATTCATAGTTAAACCTTTTTTTTGTTCCTGGAGAAAAATCGGTGACAATTCTTTTCTTCTTCATTTATGCGCCGCATCTCTTTAGAACTTAGGCGATAATGGCCCTCCACATCTTCCTGTTCTTTGTAGCTCTTAATATATTTTGTGTTGTTATTTCTCCCAAACACTGCTTTGCCATCCGTTTACTTAAGGCCATCATGTATATTCCCTCTACCCGCCCTGTGAATATCAGATTCTCCAAGCGCTCCTTCCTCATTACATGTCCCAGAAACATCAACAGTCTCTTCATCTAAAAAAATATATAACTCGCATCCATTCTCTCAAACACTCTTCCTATCTGCCCAACCCTCAGCCTCGGTATCCTTACCCGTCTATCACCCTTCTTCTGACATTTCCTATATCTAACCTCTCTTTCTCTTCACCTTCCCCTGTGTAACCACCTGCGCAATAGTTACAGTGGAATGCCTTGCTTGGGGGTGAAATGATTTAAAAAAAAAAAAAAGGAGAAATAAGTTTTTTTTAAATTTATTTTTTCACGGGACGTAAATATTTTTCTTGTTCAGCCATTCTCCTTTCGATACGGTTCCTACATGTTGAGCCTTTCGTCTTCATTTTATCTGGCGAATTTGCAAGCAATCGGAGCATGCGCAAAATAACATTCTTTCTCCCTGTTTCACACACACACACACACACACACACACACACACACACACACACACACACACACACACACACACAATGAGACATTTGTGAATTAATGTCTTTCTTGAGAACAAATGTTTAATGCACTTCCAATAATTCTGAAATATTTTACAGAATTATTTCGATTTTTCTCTGATTGACGTTCTTTTGTATTCAAGTTATCTCTAACTTTTGCTCTTCATATCTATCTATCTATCTATCTATCTATCTATCTATCTATCTATCTATCTATCTATGTCTATTGAAATCTATGTCTCTGTCTCTCCGTATCTATCTATCTATCTATCTATCTATCTATCTATCTATCTATCTATGTCTATTCAAATCTATGTCTCTGTCTGTCCTTCCGTCTCAATCTATCTATCTATCTATTGAAATCTATGTCTCTGTCTCTCCGTCTCAATCTATCTATCTATCTATCTATCTATCTATCTATCTATCTATCTATCTATGTCTATTCAAATCTATGTCTCTGTCTGTCCTTTCGTCTCAATCTATCTATCTATCTATCTATCTATCTATCTATCTATCTATGTCATCATTCAAATCTATGTCTCTGTCTCTCCGTCTCAATCTATCTATCTATCTATCTATCTATCTATCTATCTATCTATCTATGTCTATTCAAATCTATGTCTCTGTCTGTCCTTTCGTCTCAATCTATCTATCTATCTATCTATCTATCTATCTATCTATCTATCTATCTATGTCTATTCAAATCTATGTCTCTGTCTGTCCTTTCGTCTCAATCTATCTATCTATCTATCTATCTATCTATCTATCTATCTATCTATCTATCTATCTCACTCATTTCATTATCTATCTATCTATCTATCTATCTATCTATCTATCTATCTATCTATCTATCTCACTCATTTCATTATCTATCTATCTATCTATCTATCTATCTATCTATCTATCTATCTATCTATCTCACTCATTTCATTATCTATCTATCTATCTATCTATCTATCTATCTATCTATCTATCTAACCGCCGATATTTCATACTATCTCGAAACCTAATAATCTAAATATAATTTAGTGTTTATCTTTGCATTTTCTAGTGTATTCTAAATTTGTTCACGTCGGTTTATATCAGCTGAGATCCACTTTTCACTCCCCCCGAAATGGGAGTCTATTTTTTCTCATTTACATAAAACAGCCTCCTTTTTTAAAGTTTTTGTTTTTTTTTAGTTCTTCTGTCTTATTATCTTTCTTTCTTTCTTTCTTTCTTTCTGTCTTTCTTTCTTTCTTTCATTCTTTCTTTGCTTTAATTTTTTTTTCTCATTTTTTAAAATTTATTCTTTGCTTTTTTTTTATCTCCTTTCTTTTTCTGTCCTTCTTACTTCCCGTTTCCTTTCTTCCTTTCTTTTTCTTATTACGTTTTCTTGTTGTTCCTCTTTTTTCATTTTTTTTCTTTGCTTCCTTTCGTCCTTGAATTTATATTTCTTTTTCCTTTCTTTTTTATTTTTTTTCCTTCTTTTTCCTTTCACTTTTCCATTCTTTCTCTTCTTCATTCCGTCTCTTACTTTTTTCTTCATTTTTATAATCCTGTACAAAGTCTCTCGCTTTGTGTCTTCTTAACCCATCATCTCCCTTTCATTTCATTTCGTCTCGCCCCCTCAATCCCTCCCTCCCTCCCTTCCTTCCTTCCTTCCTTCCTTCCTTCCTTCCTTCCTTCCTGTCTGCCTGCCTGCCTGCCTGCCTGCCTGCCTGCCTCCCTCTTTTCCTTCCTTCCTGCCTGCCTGCTTGCCTGCCTCCCTTCCTTCCTTCCTTCCTTCCTTCCTGCCTGCCTGCCTCCCTCTTTTCCTTCCTTCCTTCCTCTTTTCCTTCCTTCCTTTTTCCCTTCCTTCCTTCCTGCCTGCCTGCCTGCCTCCCTCCCTCTTTTCCTTCCTTCCTTCCTGCCTGCCTGCCTCCCTCTCTTCCTTCCTACCTTTCTTTTTCCCCTTCCTTCCTTCCTGCCTGCCTGCCTCCCTCTCTTCCTTCTTTCCTTCCTTCCTTCCTTTTTCCCTTCCTTCCTTCCTTTTTTCCTTCCTTCCTTTTTCCTTCCTTCCTTCCTTCCTTCCTTCCTTCCTTCCTTCCTTCCTTCCTTCCTTCCTTCCTCTCTTCCTTCTTTCCTTCCTTCCTTCCTTTTTCCCTTCCTTCCTTCCTTTTTTTCCTTCCTTCCTTCCTTCCTTCCTTCCTTCCTTCCTTCCTTCCTTCCTCTTATTTCTTCTGACACAGGCATTCGCACAAAACACTTACTCCGTTCCTGCTTATTTGAGATGAATTTATTGCGAAATACCTTCAAAGAAAACACTGATAAAAATGGTACAAATACCTAAACAATGATTATCGTTTTTTTTTATTTCATTTTTTATTCATTATATGCATGTCTATTATTATTATTATTATTGCTTCTTTTTTTTTTCTTTTCAAATTATGGCGCCCTTCCAAAAGATTCAATGCTGTTACTGTCTCCTTTCTTCCTCAATCTCGTTCACTTTCCTTCTCTCTAGAGTCGGTGAAGCCTGTTCACCTGTCATTAAGGGGGTCTCCATAGATTCGTACATCCAAAGCGAGGCTCATGTCAGATGTCAAACTATAACGCTTCACTTGGCAGATGGTGTTACTTTGTGATCCTAAGCGGCCTTACCCAACATGGCAGCTCCTTCTATGAGGGGCGATACTTTTCGCGGGTTTCCTGTGACGTTCGGCGGAAAGATGTCCGACAGAATAGACTTCAGGGAACACTCTGCCTCGTCTACCAGTCGCCATGAGTAGGAGATTTTGCATGTCACGGCATTTATACACTGTGTATTATTATCGAGATGGCGGGGTGAGGGATGATTTTGGAAATGGAGGAATAGAGGATAAGGTCGTGGCGGGGGTTACGCTTATGAATAAAAAGATGGAAGTAGACTACGAAGATAAATTGCAGATACGGACAAACGCCATCAGTTTGAAACAAATTAAGGAAATTCTTTTTCTTAAATAATTTCAAAAGTAATTTATTTTGTAAAACGATCGACATATTTTCGAAAAAATCTTTTGTTGCATATCTTTTCTTCTTTTTACAATTATTATTTTATTTTTAATTTATACTTTTTTTTAATGAATTCACTCTAAGTAAGGTAATAATGCCCCTAAGACGCAAGAGGCGCCTAGGAATGAAAGAGAATGATAAAATTTTAGAAGGAACGTGAAACACAATTTTAAGCATGAAACAAGGGATAAACATCTCTCCTTGTTCAAAATACCAGAGAGGCGTGTGATCGGGACGAATCTACCTACATTTTTAAGAAAAAACAAACAAACTAAATAGTAAATATTTTACATTTGTTTAGGTAGATACGTTAGAGTATAGAGCTTATGTAGATTTGAGAAGAAACCAAAAAACTAAAAAAACAACACTAAGCAAGAAACAAGAGATAGCCCTCTACTCTTGCTTAAAAGACAAGGGAGGAGCGTGAACCGGATGACAGGTGAATCTATCTACTTTTTCTGATTTTGATGACATAAATCAGTTTTATTATCTGTCTAAAAGACAGGTAAGATTAACTAAGTTAAAATAGTTTAAGGGATTAACTCCTTAATTCATGAATTTATCGATTCATCTTGTACAGCGAGACTATTCTGAGGACCCTAGATGTTATTCCAGGATTTGTCATCGATGGCCGCAATTTGAAGAACATAAGGTACGCAGATGATAGAGTGCTGATTGCAGACACAGTAAGGAAACTACAAGACCTCCTACAAAAGATGGCTGAAGAGAGTGACAAGAAAGGACTATAAATAAACTGCAAAAAAAAAAAACCCAAAAAAAACCGAATGCATGGTCATCAGCAAAAAGAGCAACCGAAAATGCCAAATAAAAGTGGGGGATACTAAAATCAAATAGGTACAAAAATTCATATATCTGGGAAGTGTTTTAACAGAAGACGTAAGTTGCGACACAGAGATCCGAAGGCGAATTGGCATGGCGAAGGAAGCATTCCAGAAGTTGAGCAAAGTATTAAAAAACGGGACAATTTCGCTAGAAACAAAGAACAGAGTACTGGATTGCTATGTGATGTCAGTTCTTCAATATGGCAGTGAATGCTGGATAATGTCATCGAAAATGAAGGAAAAACTTGAAGCCACTGAAATGTAGTTCTACAGAAGGATGTTGCGGATATCATGGATCGAGCATGGCATGTGAGCAATGATGAGGTTTTGGAAAGGATGGAAACGAAAAAGTACATCAGGCAGAGACAGCTAAAGTTCCTGAGATATGCAATGAGAAAGGAGGGCTTGTAGAACCTGTCACTAACAGGGCAGATAGAGGGAAAGAGAGACAGGGGAAAACAGCGAGTAACGTATTTGACGGGCCTAAGCAGGTGGATGGTTGAACGAGGTTTGCGTGGTGTAACAGGAGAAAGCGTGCTAAGAGACACCAGGGATAGGGAGCGATGGAAGGCCATGATCATAGAAGAAGAAGAAATTCTTGAATTTGGTGACATGGTGGTTGTAAGTTCAATCCCTTGGTTGGGAAGTAGGTAATCGGTTTCTGTGGAATAGGGGGGGGGGGAGAAATAAATGAATTTTGCTAAAAAAAAAAAAAAATAAAATAAAAAGGTCTAAATGGGCAGTGGAACGGCAATTGTCCCCGTACATTAAATAAAGTTTGGAATTCCCTGTATATTGCACGGATCCATACACACCTGATGATGGTCGGAGGGCGCAACAGTCGAAATTTTGTTATAGTAAAAACAGAGATGAGAGCAATAGTTCGCGTGTAAATACGAATGTCTCTTTTATAGAAAAAGCTGTCATTAATTTTCTTTTACGATCGCCGACAGAAATTAATTAAAGATTAAATTTAACCGAAACATTTTTAATAAGCAGCTTTGTTAAAAAAATGCAATGTTGATTATTTGGAGACCCTGTTTTATTTACTATGTTCCGTCAGTTTGGAAGCGATTATGACCCTCTACAACTTTCTTTTAGATTTTTATCTTTAAATTCAATCAGTTAAGTGCCATACGTGATACACGCTATGGGCGATCATGTCTCGAAAGAGACATGACTGACTGTGCAGAAGATTATCCCGCAGCAGGTTGCCATTGCTTTCTGCGGTAGACTGGTTGCCAGCCCAGGCTATAGAACCCAATCTGTCCTGCTATTTAACCCATAACTGGAAGGAAGAGGCGGATTAATACCTTTCCCAAGGGTATTTGCGCGTAAGTGAATGCAAGGAATTCAACTGGAATTCGAACTCGGTACCCCGGTGTCGCATTCCGAGTCGATATCCACTGCACCACAACGCACATAACGCACATCTTTGAATTACCATGCACAATTGGGAAAGATAATGGATTACTTTCCCGTTGCTTTCTCCACGGTTTTGAATTCAGAATATATTACTCACTTCAGGACGTAAGTGATCATGTCTCTCCACAGCTTCAGATTTTTATTATCTGTGAGTTGCCATGACTTCAAAAGAAAGATAGTGAAATGGTCTATTTTTTATTTATCTACAAGTTTAAATTCGTTAAATCCAGTGTATTTGATCCCTTCAAGATGTAAGCGATCATTTTCTTATTAACTGTGGATTATTATGATTTCTAGGGTAAATGGTAGTTAAGTGATCTCTCGATATCTATACGGTTTTGAATTCAGAGAATTCTTTCTATTAGACTAGCTCCCACCCAAGGCTAGAAAGCCCAGTCTACTCTGTTATATAATATATAGACAAGAGTTAGGGGGAAATTGAATTAATGTGTTTTGAAATGACATTTTATCGAATGAGACGCGATAAAAAGCAAGTGAAATTACGATGAACGAAATAACAAAGATATAATATTTGACAGTGCTTAGAATAATAAAATTAAAGCTAATAGTTCCATTCATTCTCCATATATATATATATATATATATATATATATATATATATAATTAAATTTGTTTTTTATTTAAAATTAATTTACATTGCGCAACGGAACTTCTGTTTTGAGATTTAAAGCGTTTATCTTGTCATCTGGAAATGTTCAATAACATTGGTGAAAATGATTTACGTTTGAAAATAGAAAATAATACGTTTGCTTATTAAACTGTTAATATTGAAGGGGAAGACAGAAAA
This sequence comes from Ascarosepion bandense, assembly GCA_037127315.1. NCBI lineage: Eukaryota > Metazoa > Mollusca > Cephalopoda > Sepiida > Sepiidae > Ascarosepion > Ascarosepion bandense. Next base: position 1,133,839 of record JBBBDQ010001884.1, read on the forward strand.
TTTAGATCCTATGGGTGTGTTTATTTAAACTAATCAGAATGAAGGTGGGCTTTGAAAATTTAAAAGTGGGTTAGATGTAAGGAGATATAGGGTATTGATATATATTGATATAGGGTATTGATATATATTGATATAGGGTATTGATATATATTGATATAGGGTATTGATATATATTGATATATGTTTAAGGAAAACTGTCACATTTACTGCTAGACTTTACTTCCGGCAAGATGTATACATTTTAATTACGAAGAAATACTCTTAGAATTATATGTATCTCTGCTCTTTGTTTTCTTAAAAAAACAAAAAACAAAAAAAAAACTTTATCTTAAACCTGTCGTAAAGGAACTTTTGGTATGATTAAAATATGTTTATCCCCAATCATCTAACTTATATTTTAAAATTTCAATATCGACCTTCATTATGATTATTTAAATTACACAAATATAATTAGATTATGCAAACTACGAACTACGTTGTATTGAACCCTTTTTAAAAAAGTAAATGCCGGAAAACTCTGTATTTTAAACCTGTTGTTTCACTTCTGTATGTGAAATTATTTGTTTGAACGTTATTTTTAATCGATACTCATATTTAAGTAGATATTTGTTTTATAATCAAACAGTATATATGTTTATTTCTATCGACCTGATTATTTACGATAACTTTTTGTGATGAAAGTGCGTGTCATTCGGCAGGATTCATACCTACGACCCCTATCCACATGGGAGAAGCCACCAATTGATCTGGCGCGTCTTAGACCACTCGACCACGAATGACCAACAGTCTAAACGAAGTCAAATTTCGATTCACGCAAATACGAATATCTACTCTGAAATGTATCGTAATGTCAACAAATGTAAACATGTTATGGAAATTAACAAATATTAACGAAATTGGGTATAAACAGCTGACAATTTGAAATGATTTGTTTGAACATTATTTTTGATCGATACTCGAATTTAAGTAGTTATATTCTGTTTTATAATCAAATCAAACAGTATATATATTTATTTCTACCGGCTTGATTATTTATGATAAATTTTTGTTATATATATATATATATATGTGTGTGTGTGTGTGTGTGTGTGTGTGTGTGTGTGTGTGTTGTAAGAAAGTTATGGAACACGTAGGTTTTAAACCCACTGTTCATACATTTACTTTTATAAAGAGTGCTCGATACAACGTAGAGCTTTATATTGTAATGGTTGTTACAATGGTTTATAAATGCATAGTATCATTACAAAATAATTTCCGCGTTTCGGAGAAACGTTTGCCCCTCTTCTGGTGATGAGGTTAAATGAAAAACTTATCACCAGATGAGGAGCAAACGTAGCTCCGAAAAGCGAAAATTTTTATGTAGTGATACTATGACTTTATAAATCATTGTAACAACCATTACAATATATATATATATATATATATATATATATATATATATTGGTGAAGAGGCTCATCCCTTGTTTCCTGTTTAGGATGCGGTTTCCGGTTTTCTCTTTTCCAATCTTTTCACTCTTTTCCTTTTTTTTTTTTTTTTTCAATTGGAGTAGATAGACTAAACTATCGCCCGGTTCACACTCCACCCACATCTATTGAACAGGTGAAGAGGCTCATCCTTTGTTTACTGTTTAGGATGCGGTTTCCGGTTTTCTCTTTTCCAATCTTTTCACTCTTTTCCTTTTTTATTTTTATTTTTATTTTTATTTTTATTATTTTTTTTTCAATTGGAGTAGATAGACTGAACTATCGCCCGGTTCACACTCCACCCACATCTATTGAACAGGTGAAGAGGCTCATCCCTTGTTTCCTGTTTAGGATGCAGTTTCCGGTTTTCTCTTTTCCAATCTTTTCACTCTTTTGCTTTTCTATTTTTATTTTTATTTTTTTTATTTTTATTTTTTCAATTGGAGTAGATAGACTAAACTATCGCCCGGTTCACACTCCACCCACATTTATTGAACAGGTGAAGAGGCTCATCCCTTGTTTCCTGTTTAGGATGCGGTTTCCGGCTTACTCTTTTCCATTCTTTTTACCCTAACGTAGCCCCCTGCGCATCAGTGGCGTTCCCGCCTTGCTTGGGGTGATATGATTAAAAAAAAAATAAATATATATATATATATGAAAAACTACTAAAAAGTTGTAAGTTTAAAAATGTATTTTTTGACAGTATTTATTTATTTCTATTATATATATATATATTTGATATTTTAGACCGACCTCGGCCTTTCATCAGAAACAAATGATTTTAGAATTTAGAAATATTTCAATAGTTAAACAATTTTTAGATACACTGAAAATAATTTTCTTTAAAACAACATTTGAAAGTATGATTAGAGATAGGTTTACGTTTACAAATATTAAAAAACTCTATCGCTTTCTACGTCACTTGATGTAAACATCTCTCGACGAACGCTCTCGCGACGGACGCTTCTAGTTTAAATTTTAAAATCATTTGTTTCTGATGAAAGGCCGAGGTCGGTCTGAAATATCAAATATATATATATAATAATAGAAATAAATACTGTCAAAAAATACATTTAACTTACAACTTTTTAGTAGTTTTTCCTATACAGATTAAGACAGTATACGTGGGTCATCATTATGCTATATATATATATATATATATATATATATATATAAAGACTTTGTGGTCCTTTAGCGGAGTCTTCGATTGCGGAACTCAAAACGAGGCTGACAAGTCTCACAGAAAGAGAGAGAGAGAGAGAGAGAGAGAGAGAGAGAGAGAGAGAGAGAGGCGACTAGAAAAGGAAAGCAAAGAAGAAAGTAATGCAAGTGGGATTTCCTGAAAGTCTGATACAGAAATTAACGACATCAAACTATTTTATCTGGTGTCCAGTTCGTTTCTTCTGCTTGGCTTGGTACGTGCGTGACCAGCTGGTTGACAAGGACGATCTGAGATTGTCGCCTCGTGAGAACAGTGGACAGGGGAGAAGAGAGTTTCCAAAACTGATACGTGTTTGTGAGTAGCCGTTCGGACGAATCAAAGAGAAGCACACGGATGATTCATAAAGAAGAGATGATGTCAAAGAACGAAACTCGACACTCAAGACATTATTATTCCAAAGATTGATTTAAAGCAACGAGTACATATTGAAAGATTTCAACTTGAACCTTGGCCAAGAAAAGGGCGAAGGATGAAATCGATGCAGAAGAAATGGTTCCCACGAAAAGCTAGCTAATCTTAGACTAACGGGAAGGTCAGAAGGTTTTATGCTGGAAGGTCAATAACCTCATGTTTTTCAGATAGTTTTCTTTATGTTTTATAGCTTATTCGGCAGACCTGTGGGAGACTACCACTACCTTTAAATTTGTTTTTTTTTTTTTTTTACTTTTTTCAGTGCAATCTTATCGATTACACCCTAAATTTTCCGATTGACAAAAAAAAAAAAAAATTGGAAAAAATTCAATATTTCAACAATTTTACAGGGGCTCTGTTTTTCATACAACGTTATAGTAAATCGATCCTCAATTTTGGAACCACTCTCCGGTACGACATTACCAACACCCGTAAATTGGTTGATTATCAATTTTTATTTGACTTTTTTCAGTGCAATCATATCGATTAAACCCTAAACTTACGCATTTTAAAAATTCAACATTTAAACAATTTTAGTGGGTGGGGAACTCAGTTTTTCCTACAACTTTATAGTAAATCGATCCTGTGCAATTAACATTTTTGCTTGCGCATATTCAACAACTGAATCCTTTACGAAATTTTTGAATAAAGCCATTCTAGGAGTTTCCGCGGAAGATGCCATCGTAAGAACTTAAGAAAACTTGAAAAAGACATAAATAAGAGCAACAACTCGTCCAAAAAAAAACAAAAAAAACAAACAAACAAACAAAAAACAAAGCGACCCTAACGCGAGTGATTGCAAAATGGAGGATCGATTTACAATAACGTTCTTTGAGAAACTGAACCTCCATCACCAAAATTGTTTAAATATTGAAATTTTTCCAAATTTTTTTTGATAATCGGAAAATTCATGTAATAATCGATAAGACTGCGCTGAAAAAAGTAAAAAATAAAATGAAAAACAACAATTTAAAGGTGGTGGTAGTCTCCTTCAGGTCAAAGGTGGTGGTAGTCTCCTTCAGGTCCGTCAATCATTCTATATATATTTTCTTATTTTTTTTATCTTCAGTTATTGCTTCAATACGAATGAATCCCCTGCCGTCAAAACATTCCAGAGGATTATTAGCTGTTTCTCTACAGGTTATGGCCCCTGAGCGTGACAGGAAGAAATCTTCCCTATTATAATAAAGACTGTTATATATATATATATATATATATAATCATCTGCAGACAAATCTCTTTCGCTGTATCACATCTCATCAGTACGGTTAGACATCCGATTGTTTTTAGCCAGGATTGAAACCCGACCGAATTGACATCAGCCAGCGATTCTACCTCTGAGCTATAAGTACTCGGTAGAAGAAAGCAGACTTTTAGCATGTTTTATACAATGTAAACACACGCCAGTAGCTGAGAGTGTTCTAATATATTTTAATTCAGATACTTCAATCCAAGGGAAAAAAGCAGGAAGGTAAATTCCAAAAAACCCGATCCTAATTAATATTAAAAGTTTATTTTAATATTAAAAAATGATACAGGAAGAGAGCTCCATGTAATAAAATATTACAGAGCAAAATCCTTTTTTAATATATATATATATATATATATATATATATATATATATATTAGCCATCCACATACAAGCCTGTTTCGCTGTATCACAGCTCATCAATGTGGTTAGACACATCCACTTGCTTCTGGCCGGAATCGAAACTCGACCGATTTGGTGTCAGTCGGAGTCGCTAATCCCCATAGGCGCATGGAATCAGAGAAGGGAAATTTTAATGTCTTGTATATAAGCAGTGAATACACACGCCAGTCACCGAAAGAAATCTATTCATTTCTGAAGAGTAATGCATATATCGCAAAAGTGGAAACTGTTTTTAAATTTTTCTTCTCTAGAGAGCCCAATCGTAATGAGAGCCTAATATATATATATATACCTCCTGACATGGAGAGAGAGAGAGAGAGAGAGAGAGAGAGAGAGAGAGAGAGAGAGAGAGAGAGAGACAACAGCGAGGCAGGTTCATTCCCTTTATCAGTAGTTATTAAACCTTACCACCAGTTATGAAAGCTCTTGCCTCATGTTTGCTCTTTAACAATGTCTTACTATTTTATTTTTATAATAATTATTCAGAACTGTTTCTTCTCCTTCCAATTCACTTCAAAATTGTTTCTACTTTATCTAATCGGCGACAAAACTGTTTCGTCTTCATCTTCCAAACGTCAAAACTGTTTCATCACCTGCTTGCAGTCCTCTTTAAAACTGTTTCTTCTGTTTCATTTCTCTCCATTTCAAAACTAATACTCCTCCTTCTTCCACTCCTGTATAAAACTGATTGTCCTTTTTTTTTTCATATATATTTTAAAACTTGTTCTTCTTTCAACCCAATTTTAAACTGTTTCTTCTACCAAACTTCTTCAAATCTGTTTTTCTTCCAATCAATTTTAAAATATTTTCTTATGTTTCTTCCAATCCTCTTCAAAATTCTAACTTATTCTTTGAATATACTTCGATACATATTGCTGTTCTTCGCTTTCTTGCAACCATCTTCAAAACTGATTCTTCATCTTCCAATCCTTGGGAAAACTGTTGCTTCTTCTTCGAATATACTTCAAAACATGTTTGTCCTTTATTTTCACAAATCTTCAAATCGGTTTTATCTCCGTTTTACATTCTACTTCAAAATGTATTTCTTCGTTTTCCTGTCCAATTTAAAACTGTTAATTCTTCCTCTTCATCTTTACATCAAACTTTTTTCTTAATTAATTTTCTTCGAATATACTTTAAAATTTGCTTTTGTTCTTTTTCTTTTCAAATAATTTTCACTGTTCCTGCATCTACTTTCAATCCATTTAAATCTGAATACAGATCAAAACGTGATCTTATTCTTCTTCTTCTTCTTCTTCTTCTTCTTCTTTTTCTTCTTCTTCTTCTTCCAAAATTTGTTGTTTATTCTCCTTTATTCTCTTTTAAATCCTCGCTTCTCCGACACTAGTTTCTGTTTCTCTTTACCTTTTCATTAATATTTTCCTCTTATTTCCCCATCTTCGTCTTCCTGTTATTAAAAGTAGTACTTGAAAAAGTAGTATATATATATATATATATATATATATATATATATAGATAGATAGATAGATAGATAGATAGATAGATAGATATGAAGGTAGAGCTACAAACATTGTTAGATAAGTAGATTGATGAATAGATAGATAGATAGATAGATAGATAGATAGATAGATATGAAGATGGAACTACAACCATTGTTAGATATGTAGATAGATAGATAGATAGATAGATAGATAGATAGATAGATAGATAGATATGAAGGAAGAGTCACAAACATTGTTAGATAGATAGATAGATAGATAGATAGATAGATAGATAGATATGAAGGCAGAGCTACAAACATTGTTAGATCTGTAGATTGATGTATAGATAGATATATATGAAGGCAGAGCTACAAATATTGTTAGATAGATAGATAGATAGATAGATAGATAGATAGATAGATAGATAGATAGATAGATAGATATGAAGGCAGAGCTACAAACATTGTTACTGCTACTGCTACTCTAGGGTTATCCTTACCAAAATAACTCTAAAACATGACAATAAACAATCAAAGTTATAAAACTAAACAAGCCAAATAAAAAAACTTAGAATCCTCAACATTATTTCTTCAACATTTGTGGTATACGGAGAAACTTTTACACGGAGCAATTGTTCCTCTACGAAAGGTTCCCAGATACCTTAGCTCTATGTGAAACCAACAATAACACTACAATCTCCTCTCTTAATTTTCGAATCCTGGTTATTTCTTTAATTGAGGAAGGTCTCCAATGTCCGGATGTGCGTTGTGGTGTATTGGATATCGGCTCGGAACGAGAAATCGGGGAGCCGAGTTCGAATTCCAGCCGAATTTGTTGCATTCACTTACGCACAAATACCCTTGGGAAAGGTATTAATCCGTCTATTCCTTCCAGTTATGGGTTAAATAACAGGACAGATTGGGTTCTATAGTCTTGGTCGGCAACCAGTCTACCGCAGAAAGTAATGGCAACCTACTGCGGGATAATCCTCTGCCCAGTCAGTCATGTCTCTTTCGAGACATGATCTTGAAGCGTGTATCACGTATGGCATTTAACTGACTGACTCCAATGTCCGCATGCATGTTCTTGGAGTTTATGTCCGCAAATAAATTCTTTAGGTTAGAAAGATTTATCTTTAATCTCCATTTCACTCTTATATGTGCTTCCTTATCTTCCTACTACACCCTGCTTTGTTTTTTTGTTTTTTTCTACCACTCCTCCTCTTGTTTTGACTCTAAACTCCATGACTATATTTTGCTACTTCACACTCCTGACCCCTTTAATTATTGCTTTATAAGTGTTTGGCAAAGTCTCCGATGCTATTATTATTGTTAAAATAGTTCATCATCTCAAATCTCCCAAACTAGTCTCTGAAAAAAGAATGGCTTCCGCTTCTCCAGGCCTACCGCTGATGTGCTAACGGCCATCACTGAATATATATACCAGACTCTTGATAAAAAAGGCGAAGCCCGAGCTGTTGCTCTAGACATCTCGAAAGCGTTAGACGGGGTTTGGGATGCAGCCTTCAGCGTTACGGGATTAAGGGATAATTGTTCGATTTACTTCGATTGTTATTGTGAAACTGGCACTATAGCCCGGCGTTGATCGGGTTTAATGAAAGCTTTAAAACTAATCCATGGTCCTGGAGCTCAGACTCTTTGGACGTTGGCACGAAAGACTAAAAGCAATAGTTGTTTCCAGTTAAAGCGAAACCGTAGACTGAAAGAAAAATGAATGGATGTAAGTCAAATTTTGATTTCCTGGTATCGATATCAAATAAGTTTTTTTTTGTTGTAAACTGAATTTTGAAGGCTAAATAAGTCCTCTGAGTAAATGGCATCATGACTGAGACTAAGAACTACAATTATACCTACTTAGAGCCAAACCCGAAGCAAAATTAAAAGAGCTGAAAAAATACAGACATACAGGCAGATAAACAGACACACACACACACAAACATCTTGCCTTTTATAGATATATATTGTCGATTTTCTGTAAAAACTGCAACATTGAAACTTCTGAATATCGTTTCTTATGTCTTTCTCTATGAGTGTATCAAATTTGATTAAAATCGGACCACTCCTTCTAAAACCCGATTTTTCGATTATCGATTTTCAGTATTTATCAGGAGTACCTCGACACAAAACCTAGCTAAGAACACTCGCAGACGCTTATAGTACAACTGTGTAGATTTTCAAGGAAATTGATTCAGCCGTTTCGGAGTCTATAGGTCGCGGACACACACACGCAGACACACACACACACACAGACAATGTTCCATTTATAAAGAAGTTTAGATACTTCTAATACTTCGTCTTCAATTTTTTTCGATGCGATAGAGCGTTCTTTATCTTCAACATCAAAATAATAGTTTTTGAAATGTTTAAACCAATCTCTGCATGTTGTTTATTATGGAGCATGGTTGCCATAAGTCTCAACACGAATTCTGTGTGCCTCAGCTGCAGATTTCTTTTGAGTAAAGTAGTGCAGTAAAATTCCTTCTATTGCTAAATCCGCTGCCAAGAAGGTCGGTTCACTGTGCAGGGCGAGGAAGTTTTTTTTACCATTCTGAGTTCATCATTCACAAGTATAAATCTACCATCCGTCCGTGTATTGAATACTGCTGCCACATCTAGTTGGGTGCCACTGCTATTCTCCTCGGGGTTCTTGACAAAATCCAACGGAGAATCTGCAATGTGATCGATACCAACTAAGCAATTCGGCTGTAGTCGCTCTCTCACCGGCTTGACGTGGCTTCCCTGTACCTCTTCTATAAATATTTTCACGGTTTCTGCTCCGATGAACTTAGATCACTGGTGCCCCCTAGGTATGAAATTTCACGAGCTACTAGATTAGCAATTAGGCCCCACTCTTTTACAGTGAAACAGTAAATGTAACCGCAATTTCTACTCTAATAGCTTCTTTTCTCGCACTTCCCGCCTGTGGAATTCCCTTCCATATACTTGCTTCCCCGACAGCTACAATCTCCAGGAATTTAAATATAAGGTTAATAGACATCTCCTATTTCACTAACTCGCATCCATTCTCTCAAGCTCTTTTTCCATCTACTTCATTCACATCCGCGTTATCCACATGTGTCTATTAACCTTCTCCTGACATTTCCCATAACTAACCCCTCTTTTTCATCACTTTCCCCTATGAAACCCCCTGCGCAACAGTGACAGTAGAATGCCTTGCTTGGGGGTGAGATAATTGAAAAAAAAATTTTTTTTAAATACACTTTCTTTGGCACAAAATCCGACATGTTTACCGCAATGAAAATCAAAGTTGTTTGAACTTCAGCGAAATTGCATGCACTGAATTTCAAGTTTGCCCATTTGTATATAAGGATACTTCTGTGCATTTAAAATTATTTGAATGTGCGTGTGCGTGCGTGTATGTATGTGTTGGTTCAGATAGTGTGTAGGTCTGTGTATGTCTGAAGGTGTGTGTGACTATGATTTGTGTATGGGGGAATTTCTGTGCGTGTGTGTGTATCTGACAATGTGTGTATGTCAATGTGTGTGTGTGAATGTATGTGTATATATGTTAATGTGTATTTAAAACTATGCTGATCTGAATATGTTCATGTGTATGTATATGTGTGTTTGAATATGAGTCATTATGTTTGTGTCTGAAAGTGAGTGTGCGAATACAGTATTTGCATAAGCGTTACTCTTTGTGTGTATGTGTGTGTATGTATATATGTATGCGTTAATGTACTTCTTTGAATATGTGTACATGGATACTTATGTGTATTCTAACCTGTATGTATGAATGCGCATGTGTGCGGTTGAATATTAGTGTTTGCATGTTTGAAAGCTTTTATGTAAATGTGTGTGTGTGTGTGTGTGTGTGTGTGTGTGTGTGTGTGTGTGTGTGTGTGTGTGTGTGAACCATTCATAAATTCCTTCGTCAAAAGGTTTTACCTTTTCTGGATCTGCTAAGGTAATTAAGACATTTTTATTCCCGTTTTATCTCCTCTGAAGCTTATTTCAGAGCGACAGGTGCTTATTGGCAAGGAACGTGAAACGGTTTTCGTTTACAAGGAATGACAATGATGAAGCAAATTTATGAAGTGTGAATTGAATGACATGATGAAAAAGACGTCAAGAGAAAAGAAATGTTATTTTTACGATTACATTCAGTTTTGAGATTTCAATTAGAACGTCTATTATACAAAATACAAGTTACATACTAAGGCATGTATAATGCGGTATCTTCTAGGCATTATATATATATATATATATATATATATATATATATATATATATATATATATAGTAAATATAAAGACAGCAATATGTCATCATTTTACAGTTAAACTTGTGAAAAAGTTAAGGAGTCGCACTATCTATGAAGTCGGTTTATACATTAGTATATACCGAAAATGTGCGTTGTGGCACAGGGGATATCAGCTCGGAACGAGAAATCGGGGAGCCGCGTTCGTATTCCAGTTGAATTCATTGCATTCACTTACGCGCAAATACCCTTGGGAAAGGTATTAATCCATCTCTTCCCTCAACTTATGGTTAAATAACAGGACAGATTGGGTTCTATAGCCTTGGTCGGCAACTAGTCTCCTGAAGAAAGCAGTGGCAACCGACTGCGGGGTAATCTTCTGCCCAGTCTGTCATGTCTCTTTCGAGACATGATCGCCCAAGCGTGTATCACGTATGGCACTTCACTGACTGACTTTATTTGTTGGGGGATATTTTATTTTAACTGTCCCTCGATAATTATTTACAAGAACTCAATCTTCTTGCTATTTAACCCATAACTGGAAGGAAGAGACGGATTAATACCTTTCCCAAGGGTATTTGCGCGTAAGTGAATGCAAGGAATTCAACTGAAATTCGAACTCGGCTCCCCGATTTCTTGTTCCGAGCCGATATCCACTGTGCCACAACGTACATCTTCGGTATATACTAATGTATAAACCGACTTCACGCACATCCTGAACAGATAAAGAGACTTAACAAAATACTTTTGCCAGCAAAGAGAAGGCTTCCGTAAACATATGCAGTCTGATTACAAAATCTTTAATTGATTATTGGAACCAGCCACAAGTAAAATTTTGAAACACTCTTTCCTATACGACTTAGCACAGGCTATATTCTCTACTGCCTGTTAAGCAATAGCAGATTCCATATTTGTAGAGGGAAGAAAACAATGCTACCTATTTTGCCTAATCGTATTTTTGAAGATACATGTTGATAAATTCTTGTTTTCAAATGTAAGGTTGTACGCCTCATATAGCCAGCAGCGCACTGGCAATTAAATTCATATATCAAATTACTTAACCCTCTAGGGCCATTCGTATCATATTTGATACAGTATGAAAACAAGCCTTGAAAGAAATATTTTCCTGAAAAATTTTTTAAGAGAAATATTTTATAAATTTCAAATGAAAGCAGTACTGACTGCTCAGTCAATGAATACCAAATGTTTCCTTATAGGGAAATACCAAATGTTTCCTTATAGGGAAATACTGTATCAAATATGATACGAATGGCCCTAGAGGGTTAATAGATAGATAGATAGATAGATAAACAGACTGAGATTAACCCTCTAGGGCCATTCGTATCATATTTGATACAGTATGAAAACAAGACTTGAAAGAAATATTTTCCTGAAAAATTTTTTAAGAGAAATATTTTATAAATTTCAAATGAAAGCAGTACTGACTGCTCAGTCAATGAATACCAAATGTTTCCTTATAGGGAAATACCAAATGTTTCCTTATAGGGAAATACTGTATCAAATATGATACGAATGGCCCTAGAGGGTTAATTTGATGTAGGGCAGTTCATCCTTACGAAAAGACGGAAATACAGACATAGTTAAAAAAAAAAATACACCACAGACCAACAGATATATATATATATAAATCCAGGTTAAAAGAACCAACAGTTTTACAATCTCCGGCATTTATTTTTTTTATATTAAAGTGCTCAATATAACAAATATTGTAGAGCATAATAAAATTTCTTTTTTTTAATTAAAATTAATACATTTTATATTGCGACACGGTAATGTTTACGTTTCGAGATTTTTACCTCGTCATCAGGCAATGTTAAATCATTTTGTGAAAATGATTTTCATTTGAATATAAGAAACAATACGTTTGTTATTTATGGATACAGGAAGATAGAAAAATGTATGTGTGTGTTCATTTTAACTAATCACAACATAAATTCACTTTAAATTTGAAAAAGAGTTTATATATATATATTCCCACCAAAATATAAACATTTTAAATTTAAATTGAATCTCTATTCTGATTAGTTAAATTAAACACACATATTAATGTTTGTATTTCCATATCTATAAATAACAAATGCATTGTTTCTTATATTTAAATGAAAATCATTTTCACAACAATGATCTAACATTGCGGAGGTGAAATTGTCGAAGCAGAAATTTCCGTGTCGCAATGTAAAATATATTAATATTTATTAAGAATCAAATATATATATATATATATATATATATATATATATATATATATATATATATATTAAATTAAAGAAAATTTTCAAAATTCAAAGGTGTCGGATGTACATTTCGACATAGGATCCCTAATAGAGATTCTGCGTCACGTTAGCGACATTGTTTTTTCCAAATAGCGAAGGCCCTGGATTAGAGTGTGGAGGGGTTTTAGGTTAACAACGGTCACAAAGTAGAAAAGGACAGAGCTGGTAGTCGCGGGGTTACAGGGTGTTGAAATGGTATATTTAGGAAGGGGAGGAATAGGAGTTCATATTTTATAAAGATAGACAACTAAATGAGTTAAATTACTTTTTAAAGTTAAGATTTTGGGCTGTTTGAAGAGGTGTATTTAGGCGAGAAGGAATGGGTTTCAATATAAGATTTTAAAATTTTTTATTAATTTTATTTGATTAAACCTTTGAGGTAGAAGCGAGCTAAATGCCAATTACAGGAAGTTATCAGTTTAAAAATTATTAGAGAAAAAATATTAGAGAAAAAAAATATATATATGTACATATATGTGTTAACCAAGGAAAAAGGGGTTTAGTAAAAGAATCCACTTTTTCTAAAGATTAAAGGAGCTTGGGATATGAATGTAGGGGGTTTAAAATACTTTTTAAGGTTAACGTTAGGGTAAAATTAAGATTAAAACTTAAATTGAATCCTTTTAATTTATATTCTAACATCTAGTCAACGGGGATTTAAATTCTAAATTTAAGTATTAGAAAAATTTGCCTTGTGGCGGCACTTACTGATGAATTCCCTCCTAAGATTCAGTAGCCGGTGTTGGTGGGGGTATTTTAATATTGACATTTTTTCCAGTAAACATAGCACCTATCACGAAAATTCCTCGGAATACGGGCTGAACCTATCAGTTTCCAGCTAATTTCAGGATCCAGCCCTTCCTCTTTCATTTTCCAGAATGCCCGCGAAAGGGCTGTCTGGTACCTCTGACCATGGTTCGAAAAGGAGTACCTGTGGTTATACAGTCTTTGTTTGAAAGGACCGGCGGACATACCGATATAGGTCCGGAAGTCGTTTTTTGTTGTTAGATGGAGCCGTATATATATATATATATATATATATATATATATATATATATATATATTTTATTAGTTATATTTTAGAACATGTACAAACTAAAACTACTACAAAATGGTACATTTTGCTTCGACAGTGAAAGAACAATGTCTTATCAGGTAGTTAATAATGATGGAAATAAACGTTTTATTGAAAAAAAATATTAAAAATAAAATATTTCTTCTTGTTTTTGGAAATCTTTTAGCAAAAAGTAAAAAGATATTTAAAAAGAGGAGAAATAAAAAGAAAGAGGGTAGAAAATCAATATTCATGGCTCTATTTTTACATTGAGTTAAATTGTTTTAAATTTATGTTTTGAACGTTGCAATTATTTCTTCTTTCCTTATTCATTTGAATATCTAATCTAAACTTATTTATAAATGGAACTTTGTGTGTGTGTGTGTGTGTGGCTGTGTGGCCGTTACCTATAGACTCCGAAACGGCTGAACCAACCGATTTTCTTGAAAATTTACATAGTTGTACTATAAGGATCTGCGAGTGTTCTTAGCTAGGTTTTGTGTCGAGGTACCCCTGATAAATATCGAAAATCGATAATCGAAAAAATCGGGTTATAGAAGGAATGATCCGATTTTAATCAAATTTGATACACTCATAGACAAAGACATAAGAAACGATATTTAGAAGTTTCATGGTTGCACTTTTTACAATAGTGCAGAAAATCGATAATATTTATATATAAAAGACAAGATGTTTGTGTGTGTGTGTGTGTGTGTGTGTGTGTGTGTGTGTGTGTGTGTTTATCTGTCTGTATGCTCTTTATACAAATCCACAATTTTTATCCGATTCTCACCAAACTTCACACAAATATTCTTTAGGCTGAGTCTGAGCTCCAGGACCATCGATTAGTTTTAAAGCTTTCATTACACCCGAGGAACGCCGGGCTATACTGCTAGCACACACACACACACACACACACACACACACACACACACACACACACATATATATATATATATATATATATATATATATATATATATGTGAACAAGAATAATCAGAATCTTTGTCTTCCTACAATGAAACTAGGGCTTGAATCTCACGTCGTCAGTTTGTCAAACATGAATTCCTGGTTGCATCATGTTGGGGAGAGTATCAGGGCGTGTGATACAGATGGGAAGCACCGAAAAATTATATGGTTAAATGGCAGGGTTACACTTAGTCATAATTTCTGTTTTCTGTTTTTTAAAATTACAAGAAATTATAACGTTTTTATCCATGTTGGTATAAACCTAATAGGTATTTTTTGGTATGGTTACACTTAGTCATAATTTCTGTTCTTTCATTCATGGATGTAAATAAGTATTTATATATGTGTAGATGCGCAGATAGACATGAATATATATATATAACAGCCAAGTTCATAAAATGCACAGGATGATTGCATAATGTATGAAAATCCCAGCCGTGTTTAAAAATTAGGATAATTATACACTACAAGCCATAATTATTAGGTCACCACAGATTTTTAAAAAATTATTCATTCCATACTATTTTTAAGTGGATAATTCTAAATGAAAATAGAATGTTTCTTTTGTTATTATTACTTTGCAAAATTTTACAAGGCAAGGAAGCATAGATGGACTTGTCCGAATCACCCTAAATTTTCTTCATTTTTTCATTGATGAAACTGCAATATAGATAATTATTAAATATTTATAAATTCATTTGATGCACATATTATTGTGCAATATTAACAAAAGAACCTTTCTATTTTCATTTAGAATTATTCACTTGGCAATAAATACTAAAAAATATGAAATTCATCATTTTTTGAAAACATTGTGGTGGCCTAATAATTTTGGCTGGTAGTATATATATATATATATATATATATATATGTGTGTGTGTGTGTGTGTGTGTGTGTGTGCGCGTGCGCGCATATATTTATGGGGATTTTATAAGTGCAGCTTAGACGTGGCTCATGGCCGAAAGCACGGTGCACTCAATGAAAATCGAAAATCACTACTCAGTCTTAATTATTGTAATAAGTCAAGCTTGCTATTACACCACGTCGAGCTGTTCATATATATATATATACACAGTTTATTAATCTATTTTTGTCGAATCAGGACAGCTAGCATTATGTTGACACTTTGATTATATATTGAAGATAATATTGGGAACAAATTTGACTTAATGAACGTGAATCGCCCTCCAAATTAGCTCATCGCCTGTCAAAATACGGAAAGCTGTCGAAGAGTGCGAAATCTCTGACGCAGAAACAATCCTTTTGCTACTGTTAACACGTTGGCAGTTTTATTTACTCAATGTCTGGGGACTTTTGTGAACTGCTCAACCCGTGAGATCTCCGTCGAGAAACATATACCAGGAGTCGTGTCAAACGTCTTTGCTGTGTATATAGCTGTCTCATTAAATAGAGTTTATTAATAACTCTTTGATTTTTTTTAAAGTAATAAAGTCAGAAACGCGCAAAGATATGTGAACACACACGCAGCCACATTAATATGCAAGCATTTTTTTTTTTATAATCGTTTTGCCCCAAGCAAGGCATTTTGCTGCCACTGTTTTGCAAGGGGTTACATAGGACGAAAGTAATGAGGAAAAGTGACAGGCTATAGGGGGTGTCAGAAAGTGGGTAAAAGAAGGATGAAAATACTGATGAGAGTATAATGAACAGAGAAAGGAGCATGAGAGAGGGAGGATGCAAGTTAGTGAGATAGGAGATGACTATTGACTTTACATTTAAATTATTAGAGATTCTATCTATCTATCTATCTATCTATCTATCTATCTATCTATCTATCTATTTCGACCTGTTATTATCTATCTATCTATCTATTTCGACCTGTTCATATCTATCTATCTATCTATCTATCTATCTATCTATCTATCTATCTATCTATCTTTTTTATAATCGTATCGCTCCAAGCCAGGTATTTTACTGCCACTGTTTTGCAGGGGGTTACTTAGGAGGAAAGTTAAGAGAAAGAGTGACAGGATATAGGTGGTGTCAGGAAGTGGGTAAGAGAAGGATGAAAATACTGATGAGAGTGGAATGAACGGAGAAGGGAGCATGAGAGAGAGAGAGAGAGAGGATGTAGGTTAGTGAGATAAGAGATGACTATTGACTTTACATTTAAATTATTAGAGATTCTATCTGTCGGGCTATCTATCTATCTATCTATCTATCTATCTATCTATCTATCTATCTATCTATCTATCTATCTATCTATCTATCTTTTTTTTATTTAATCATATCCCCCACAAACAAGGCATAGGAGGGAAGTTATGAGAAAGAATGACAGGTTATAGGGAGTGTCAGAAAGTGGGTAAGAGAATGATGAGAAAACTAATGAGAGTGGAGTGGACGGAGAAAGGAGCATGAGAGAGACGATGTAGGTAAGTGTGATAGGACATGACTATTGACTTCACATTTAAATTCTTGGAGATTCTATCTATCTATCTATCTATCTATCTATCTATCTATCTATCTATTTTGTTTTTATAATCATATCGCCCCAAGCAAGGCATTTTGCTGCCACTGTTTTGCAAGGAGGAAAGTTATGAGAAGGAGCGACAAGTTATAGGGGGTGTCAGAAAGTGTGTAAGAGAATGATGAAAATACTGATGAGAGTGAAGTGAACGAAGAAGGGAGCATGTGTGTGTGTGTGAGAGAGAGAGAGAGAGAGAGAGAGAGAGAGGATGCAGGTTAGTGAGATAGGAGATGACTATTGACTTTACATTTAAATTCTTGGAGATTATATCTATCTATCTATCTATCTATCTATCTATCTATCTATCTATCTTTTTTTTTTTTTGTTCTTTATTTAATCATATCACCCCAAGGGAGGCATTTTACTGCCACTGTTTTGCAAGTGGTTACATGAGTGGAAAGTTATGAGAAAGAGTTACAGGTTATAGGGGTATCAGAAAGTGGGTAAGAGAATGATGAGAAAACTGATGAGAGTGGAGTGTACGGAGAAAGGAGCATGAGTGAGAGAGAGAGAGGATGCAGGTAAGTGAGATAGGACATGACTATTGACTTTACATTAAAATTATTGGAGATTCTATCTATCTATCTATCTATCTATCTATCTATCTATCTATTTTGTTTTTATAATCATATCGCGCCAAGCAAGGCATTTTACTGCCACTGTTTTGCAGGAATGTTATGAGAAAGAGTATCAGGATATAGGAGGTGTCAGGAAGTGGATAAGAGAAGAATAAGTATACTGGTGAGAGTGGAGTGGACGGAGGAAGAAGCATGAGAGACAGGATGCAGGTTAGTGAGATAGGAGATGACTATGGACCTATATTTAAATTCTTGAAAATTGTCGCTGTCGGGAAAGCAAGTAAATGGAAGAGAATTCCACAGGCGGGAAGTGCGAGAGAAGAAGGTCCTGGAGTAGATTTTGCGTTTACATTTTATTGATTTCGGAGTAAAAGGGTGGAACCTAGTAGCTAATCTTGCGGCTCGAGTAAATTTATATATAGGGGTAACAATGAGCTATGTTCATCGGAGCAGAAGCCGTGAAAATATTTGTAGAATAGACACAGGGAAGCCACATTGCGCCGGTGAGAAAGTGACTGTATCTGAGCTGCCAGGTCGGAATAGATCACATTACAGATTCTCTGTTGGATTTTGTCAAGAGCGCCTAGGTGGATAGCAGGAGGGCCCGACCAGATATGGCAGCACTATTCAATGCACGGGCGGATGGTAGATTTGTAAACAATTAATGGTGTGTGACAAGAAGAAAACAAATAAGAATGAAAACGAAAGTAAATATCAGTCATATGAACAATAATTAATGAACGACTTCATTTTAATTTAATAAGAACGAAGAAAAAAGTAAGCAATAGTCATACAATAATAATAATGGTTGAAAATGCTTCAGTTAATAAAACTGAAGATGAAAATAAATTCAGTATTTACATTATTCGGACTAATGTCCTCATCTTTGTTGCCATTTGTTCGACGTTTCGGCCGTTGTACGCTCCGGTCTTCTTCAGGTGCTAGGAATTTCGAACCGAATCCTGTATTTGTCTATACTTCTGAGATGAGGTAGAATTTACAGTATTTACATTATTCGGACCACTGTCCTCATCTTTGTTGCCATTTATTAGACCTTTCGGCCGTTGTACGCTCCGGCCTTCTTCAGGTGCTAGAAATTTCGAACCGAATCCTGTATTTGTCTATACTTCTGAGATGAGGTAGAATTTACAGTATTTATATTATTCGGACCAATGTCCTTATATTTGTTGCAATTTGTACAAATCCTCTAGCTGGATAGCAGGAGCACCCGACCAGATATGGCAGCAATATTCAATTCACAAAAAATATTAATGCATGAAATGCATGAAAGGTTTTTTTCCGCATTATTTCATTTCGCCGCGTTTGTTCCGATACTCTTTAATGTCTTTTCAAGAGTATTGATTTACTCATATTATATAAAAAAAATAATAAAAATTTTAATAAATATGTGAAAGAAAGATATAGGCTTTTAAACATTCTGATGAGTTTTTCTTTAAATTTATAGTGAGTTACTAGATTGGCAACAAGGTCTCATCCTTTTGCTGGTTAAAAATCCTAACGCACTCGTACTAGAACCAAAACGAACATATAAAATCGATTACTAATGAATATATATATATATATCCCCCCTCAAGAAATTTCCCTTCATTCATTCCATACGCCTATGGGGTTAGCGACTCACACTCCTACCAAATCGGTCAAGTTTCGATCCCAGCCAGAAGCAAGTGGATGTCTAGCTACACTATTGAACAGGTGAAGAGGCTCATCTCTTTTCCCTGCTTAGGATGTGGTTTCCGGCTTTCTCTTCTCCATTCTTTTTACTCTTTTATTTATTTATTTTTTTCTCAATTGGAGTAGATAGACTAAACTATCGCCCGGTTCACACTCTACCCACGTCTATTGAACAGGTGAAGAGGCTCATCCCTTGTTCCCTCTTTAGGATGTGGTTTCCGGCTTTCTCTTCTCCATTCTTTTTACTCTTTTATTTATTTATTTTTTTCTCAATTGGAGTAGATAGACTAAACTATCGCCCGGTTCACACTCTACCCACGTCTATTGAACAGATGAAGAGGCTCATTCCTTGTTCCCTGTTTAGGATGTGGTTTCCGGCTTTCTCTTCTCCATTCTTTTTACTCTTTTATTTATTTATTTTTTTCTCAATTGGAGTAGATAGACTAAACTATCGCCCGGTTCACACTCTACCCACGTCTATTGAACAGGTGAAGAGGCTCATTCCTTGTTCCCTGCTTAGGAAGTGGTTTCCGGCTTTCTCTTCTCCATTCTTTTTACTCTTACGTAGCCCCTGCGCTTCAGTGGCGTTACCGCCTTGATCGGAGTGATATGATGAAAAAAACAAAAAAAAAACAAAAACAAAACTAATGAGCTGTGATACATCGAAACAGGCTTTTATGTGCATGACGAATATATATGTGGTTTCCGGCTCCATTCTTTTTACTCTTTTATTTATTTATTTTTCTCAATTGGATTAGATAGATTAAACTATCAACCGGTTCACACTCCACCCACGTCTATTGAACAGGTGAAGAGGCTCATTTCTTGTTCCCTGCTTAGGATGTGGCTTTCTCTTTTCCATTCTTTTTACCCTTACGTAGCCCCTGCGTTTCAGTGGCGTTACCGCCTTGCTCGGGGTCATATGATGAAAAAAAAAAACAAAACAAAACAAAACTAATGAGCTGCGATACAGCGAAACAGGCTTTTATGTGCATGACGAATATATATATATATATATATATATATATACACACACACACACACTCCCGGCCATAATTATTAAGCGAACACGGTATTTTAAAACATGATGTATTAAAACTATTTTTAGTATTTATTGCCAAGTGGCCTATTCTAAATGAAAATAGAATGGTTCTTTTGTTAATACTGCACATTAACATTTTCTTCAAATGAACTGCTCCGATGTCCAGTTTTTGTGCACTCTTCCCCATGCTAGTCTCTTCTTATTGGCTGGCCGAAGCTAAGGCTTCCTGGGCGCTTTGTAAAAGTAATAATAACAAAAGAACCATTCTATTTTCATTTAGAATTATCCACTTAGCAATAGATACTAAAAATCGTATGAAATACCTCATTTTTTTAAACTGGGGTGGTCTAATAATTATGGCCAGTAGTGTGTATGTGTCTATATATATATATATATATATATATATATATATATATGTGTGTGTGTGTGTGTGTGTGCGTGCGCGAGCGCGCTCGGGCGCGTGTATATATATATATATATATATATATATATATGTATCGCACATAGTGTTGATGCTAATAAAAGTGCTCGATATAGTATAACAGAGCTATTAAGCATATATTTATAAATATACATATTATCCATCAGCGGTAGCACGACTCGGAGTTTCATGCAAAATCCAATCTTCAGATGCTGATCATTTAAATTTTATTAGAAATATCTGGTTAACTCAATCCTAGAGCAGTCCATATATTATATAGGTATTACGTTGTTTCATTTAAAAAATATTTATTTCATCTAAAATAAACGGGTATATATATATATATATATATATATATATATATATATATATATATATAGTATATCGAGGCAGCAAATAATTTTCTAAATATATATATTTTCTGTTAAATTTAAGAGACAATGAATGTTTATTATGTTTAATCATGAGCCGTTCTAAACGTCGTATTTTTGCTTTCATTTCAGTTGAAAATAAAGACAAAAATTCTCCAACATTTGGATAATTATTTATTAGTTTTCTTCTAAGCTTTATATATATATATATATAACGTATTTTTCATTTAGAAATGATTTACTTCCGCAACCTAGGTTTCAAAGTTTCAGTGTCTTCAGGCAATTTACAATAACTGATTTTTCCGTTTTTCAAACGCTCACCTAACAGGGATTTTTTATGAACGCTTTCCGAGAATTTTCAAGCAACCGAAAAGTTTCAAAATTTTTTCGTTCTGGGAACAAACAAAATAGCTAACTTTTTATGTTATTCCTAGAACGAAAAAAAATTACTAAATAAAGATCAGTAATTATGTCCAGATTTAATCACACCGATAAATACATACTAGGATAATATAAACATGGATGAAAATCTTAAGAATGTTTATGTAACTCCTCCCTAATTTTGAAAATTACTCGTTTCCAAATGAAAAATATTATCCTACGTCGTATTTATTATTTTTCCAAGTGCTTTCAGCCATTTCACCCTTGAGAATGGCCAGTGAAGTAGATGAAAGCGCTTGGAAAAATAATAGTTACAGAACATTTTTAAATTCCTTATCTCTTGCTAAAAGCAAACATGTAAGATGTCTGGAAACATTAAATAAAAAATGAATAAAATATTCCTTGTTCGTTTTCAACGAAACATTACGCTATCACACCCTAATCAAGCACTCTGGATGAATGGTAGACTTTGAAAAACAGTAGCTACTCTAGCATCGTTGATTCAGTAATGAATTAGAACGTTCTAACTACTGGCGTATGTTTACATAGTATATAACACGCTAAAAGTATACCTCTTTCCGTCCAGCGCCATAGCTCAGAGAATGGCCGACTGACGACAAATCGGTCGGGTTTATATCCTGGATAAAAGCAATCGGATGTCTAACTGTCTTGATGAGCTGTGATATATATATAGTCACCCGCAGACAAATCTGTTGCGCAGTATTACAGCTCATCAGTGCGGTTAGACTCCGATTACTTTTTAACCCAGGGTTGAAACCCGACCGAATTGGCGTCAGTTGGTGATTCTATCTCTGAGCTATGGGCGCTCGGTATAAGGAGGCAGACATTTTGCGCTTGTATTATCATTATACACGCCCATTGCTGAATGAACGATGCGTAGATGCTAGAGTAGCTACTGTTTTTCAAAGTCTACCATTCTTCAAGAGTGCTCAATCAGGATGTGAGAGCGTAGTCATCTGAAGACAGATCTGTTTCGCTGTATCACTGCTCATCAGTACGGTTAGACTCCGATTGCTTTTTAACACCGGATTGAAACCCGACCGAACTGGCGTTAGTCAGCGATTCTACCACTGAGCTATGGACGCTCGGTAGATTCGCCTCGAGAGTAAAAAAAATCCTAAGAATTTAATTTTCGCTGCTAAAAAGGAAAAAAAAAAATCTTCAACAAATTGTTTACTCTGAAGTCCTGTAAAACTAAATTAAAGAAATTTTAAACAGCGAAGTAGGGTTTTTGTCAAATTATTCTCCAAACAACTATATTATTCAAATTTCATCGATTGTTTTCGCGGAATTAAATGGAATGTAGAGTTTGTAAAGTTCCACCAATAATGTTAGCGATGACTTCAACAATACTAAATACTGTAAGGATCTCAACACGGGTTACCTTATTGCAAAAATAGTTATGGCGAAGTAAAAAACGCTGAATAAATATAGCAAATTAATTTCAAATTAATTCTATAAATCTTTAATGATTAGACGGAATGAGGTGTTTGAAGAGATTTGTTAAGAAAAAAAAACTTAAATAACAACATCAATATTTGATCTTTCTTCTTAATAATAGCATAAACATTTTGATGATAAAACTTTGTTTTTTAAGTTTTTTATGCAGTTTTTTTTGGCAATTGAGTGGAGGTACCTAAACGATAAAAGCCGAGTGGTTAATAATGTCATTGTAGGTCATTTTAAGCAACTTGCGAATCTTCAATGGCATACTTTTGTGTTGTAAAAGGAATCAGATTTCCTTTTTTTTTTAAAGCAATACACTTTAATCGCCCAATTAAGTTTTTAATCGACTCAGTCGACCGGGTGAGTGAAATCTGAAAGGCTATATATATATATATATATATATATATATATATATATATATAACATGTTTCGTTAAAAACAAGTCAAGGAATATTTTAACTTTTGATTAAAT
>JBBBDQ010001884.1:1160000-1262500 GCA_037127315.1 Ascarosepion bandense
TCACTGGTGCCACCTCAACAGGTGCTTACTCGTGCAACCAGACTGGCAACTGGGTCCCACCCATTCACAGTCAGGTTAGCTAAATGCAGACGACAATTCTACTCCTGCAGCTTTTTCTCTCGCACTTTCCGCCTGTGGAACTCGCTCCCGTATTCTTGCTTTCCTGACGGCTACAACCTCCAGAAATTTAAATGCAATGTCTATACTCATCTATTAACCACTGGACTCTAACTCTCTCCCCACCCCCGTATAAACTTCCCTTTCTCTCCACCTATGTATCTGTCATCGCACTTGCTTTCTCAGCTTTCTATTGCTCCTTCCTAACTAGTTTGTACTCCTCACTCTTACAGTTATCTAGCCCCCTGCACATCAGTGGCATTTCTGTCTTGCTCGGGGTGAAATGATTAAAAAAAAAAATTTCAGGACGTAGGATCATGGACCATCGCTTACCCCTATCACTTGGGGTGGTGCTAGAGCGGCTGAAGCCGAGACGCTAAGTCAGTTGTAATTGTTATTGAATTGATAGGTAGTCGGGTTGTCCATTTTGTCAGACAACTACTCACTATTTGTCTGATATAAAGATTTTATATAACATTGCCTCCCATAACGAAGTATGTATTTTAAGGACGCATAATCTATTATAATGACAAAGCTATGTTTTTTTTTAGATCATCTTTTTGTAACATTTATATATTTAACCGTATTTCTGACATTTTCAAGTTATTATTTTAATACTTTAGCCAATTTCTTCTGTCTGGAATTCGGGGTGGATAATCCATCTTATTTCTCCGTTTTGTATTTTTTAAAGCACTAAAGATGTACAGTGGAATGCCAACTCGATAGGTAACAATTATCCGATATAGATAGGGCACTTTTTTTTCTTGGTGGCAGGCAGATGTGAGGCAGTAGGAAATGTTGCGGAGAAAAGTAATTTGAACAGGACTCACTCTAAAATGAAGTACATAAAAACATTGACATCAGAAAAAATGATGTAGATGAAACACCCTTGGCACAGAAAGCAATTCTTACGCACGTTTTTATTTTTAAGGCAGTGAAAGTTTTGTCTGTATTTCACCGTCTCAAATATTTTTGCGGTGGTTCAATGACGAGCCTGTCCATTACCTAGATGGGTTAACATTTGGGAATACCGTGTGCAATGAAGCCCAGTATACCCTGTTATCTAAACTTATTTATAAATGGAAAATTTACAGTTTTAGTATAAGCTTCTGCGAGTGTTCTTAGCTAGGTTTTGTGCCGAGGTACCCTCAATAAATATCAAAAATTGATAATCGAAAAAATCGGGTTATAGTAGGAGTGGTCCGATTTTAATCAAATTTGATACACTCATAGACAAAGACATAAGAAACGATATTCAGAAGGTTCAAGGTTGCAGTTCTTAAAATAGTGCAGAAAATCGATAATATATATATAAAAAAGGCAAGATGTTTCTGTGTGTGTCTGTTTATCTTCTTGTATGTCTGTATTTTTTCAGCCCTTTTTTTTTAGTTTTTGCTTTGGGTTTGGCTCTAAGTAGCTATAATTGTAGTTCTTAGTCTCAGGCATGACACCATTTACTCAGAGGATTTATTTAGACTTCAACATTCAGTTTACGACGAAAAAAACTTATTTGATATCGATACCAGGAAATCAAAATTTGACTTACATCCATTCATTTTTCTTTCAGTCTACGGTTTCGCTTTAACTGGAAACAACTATTGGTTTTTAGTCTTTCGTGCCAACGTCCAAAGAGTATGAGCTTCAGGACTATGGATTAGTTTTAAAGCATTCATTACACCCGAGCAACGTCGGGCTATACTGCTAGTTTAAGGCATAGATTAAAGAAGAGGAAACTTATGCCCATATCTTCGTCTTCTTCTGTGTGCCTTGTTCTTTCAGAACGTAGGCGATCATGGCCTTCCATGCTTTCTCCTGTTACCATACCCAAACCCCGCTCTGCCATCCAAGTTGAGCTCAAGTTTTTTCAACTGGATTACCTTGTTGTGTCTTTTCATTTATTCAGCATCTTCTTCTATGTGCCGTGTCCCTTCAGGACGTAGGTGATCATGGACTTTCCTTATCCCTGTCGCTCTTAATATTCTTCCTCTTTGTGTTTCTCCCAAACCCCGCTCCGCAGTCCACCTACTCAAACCCATCAAGAAGGTGTCGTACTCCTTTTCATTTGACTCTCTTTCCCTCTATCCGTCCTGAGAGTATTGAGTTCTTCACGCCCCCTTCCTCATTCTTCTTCTTCTTCTTCTTCTTCTTCTTCTTCTTCTTCTTCTTCTATGTTCTATGTGCCTTGCCCTTTCAGGACGTAGATGATCATGGCTTTCCACCTCTCCCTATGCCTGGTAGCTCTTAGCACGGTTTCTCCTGTTATGCCATCCAAACCTCGCTCTGTGATCTACCTGCTCAAGCCCTTCAAATATATTTTCCGCTGTTTTCCCCTGTCTCTCTTTCCCTCTATCTGACCTGTGAGTATCAAATTCTCCAAGTCTCCCTTCCTCATCACATGTTCCAAGAACATCAACTGTTAATTTCCTTTTTATTTTCATCCTTTCTGAAACCTCATCATTGCTTACATGCTTGATCTATGATATTCGCAACATCCTTCTGTAGAACAACATTTTAGCTGCTTCAAGTTTTTCCTTCAACTTTGATGATATTGTTCAGCATTCACTGCCATATTGAAGAACTGACATCACGTAGCAATCTAATACAACACATAGCAATCTAGTACTTCTTCTTTTATGTGCCCTGTCCTTTCAGGACATAGGTGATCCTGGCCTTCCACGTTCCCCTATCCCTGGTTGCTTTAAGCACACTTTCTCCTGCAACATCTCTCAACCCCCGTTATGTAATTTGCTCAGGCCCTTCAAATATGTTATCCGCTGTTTTCCTGTGTCTCTTTTCCCCTCTATCTGGCCTGTTGATATCAGGTTCTCCAAGCCTTCCTTCCTCGTTGCATGTTCCAGAAACTTTAGCTGTCTCTTCCTGATGCTCAATATTAATTTCCTTTTCGTTTCCATTCTTTCCAAAACCTCATCATTGTTCAAATGCTCGATCCATGATATTCGCAGCATCCTTCTGTAGAACCCCATTTCAGCGCCTTCAAGTTTTTTTTTTTATCTTTGTTGATACTGTTCAACATTAACTGTCATATTGAAGAACTGACATCACATAGCAATCTAGTACCCTTCTTTGTAATGAAAGTTTCTTGTGTCTTAATACTTTACTCAACTTCTGGAACGCTTCTTTCGCCATGCCAATTCGCCTTCGGGTATCTGTGTCGCAATTTCCGCCTTCTGTTAGAACACTTCCCAGGTATTTAAATTTTTGTGTCTGCTTGATTCTAGTAACCCCACACCTGTATTTGGCATTGCTTTTTTTTTCTTTTTTTTTTTTTTGCTGATGACCATTCATTCGGTTTCCTTGCAGTTTATTTGTATTTATGTGCAATAAAATCTAGTATGTCCTGTTGTTTAAGGTATAGACTAAAGAAGATGGGTGTTATGGTCAGGTGACTTTGAAAAACGGGTTGCCGTATGATCACCAAAGTCAAGCAAAGTCGAGACTGGACAGTACGTAGATTGCTGACCAATTGGGAATAACAGTTGTAAACATGGATGTGTGAATGGCACCATTATTAATAATTAATTTTTTAATCAGAGATCAAATACCAGTAGGGTTCATTGCATTCACTTATGCTTTCACTTACGCACAAATACGATGCGAATTTTTTGTTTTAATTTTTGAAATGTTTTAGTTTGAAATGTTTTTGTCATTGCTAGTATTTTGCAAGTTGCTACCACTATTGTAATGTATTTTGGCTCTTAAGTTTGATTTCGATATAAATTGTTAGAGGTGTTATCTTTTTAGCAATGCCATCCCATGAAATTAAGTGCAGTTTTTTTTTGACTATCGGTCAACTATCCCCACCACTTTAACCTGGCTAAGGAACGCATGTCCTGTAGCCTTTCTTCCCTCTCTTTCACCTTCTCTACCCCCCCCCCATACCTAACAGCCACCCAAATAGAATCCAAAAATTCATATTTTGGCGTTGTCTTCGAAATGTTCAGTTTGTTATCTGCTTGTAAGTTGGCTTGAATGTCTTTTGTCTGTCCTTTTATTTATTTAGGACATTTTTTAATTTGCCTTTTTTTTTTTTTAATTGGAATAGATTGTACCTACTTTCGCCCGCTTTTCTTTTGCTTAATTTTAACTCTCCATGCCCAATTGAACGTTGTTTTTTGTTTTTTTTTTTTGTTTTTAACTGGCAAAAATTTCTCTGGTTGCCGGATTACTTGTTTCTAGTTCTCCTTTTCATAGCGGAATGTTAGATGACTTGTTTGTGTGATTCTCTTTTTCAGTACCAGCCTTTAGATTATCTGTCTGTTTTTAATCGGCTGTTGATTCTATTTCCTGGACCCCTCTGATATACAGATACTGGCTATAGTTGACAACCAGCCCTCACTCTGTATCACGTAGACTGACCAAAAAAAGTTTAAAAAATTGTCTTTTAGCTTACTGGCAGTAACGTGTCTGGGAAGGTTTGCAACCTTCTTTAAAATATTCTCAAAAGTTAAACTTTCCACGCTTAGTTGTACGTTTGGTTTTGTTTTTTAAAATGACAAAAATTTTTCTGGTTGTCGGACTTAAGTTATAACTTAACTATTTTTTTCCCAATTGGAGTAGATAGACTAAACTATCGCCCGGTTCATACTCCACCCATGTCTATTGAACAGGTGAAGAGGCTCATCCCTTGTTCCCTGTTTAGGATGTGGTTCCCGACTTTCTCTTTTCCAATCTTTTCACTCTTACGTAGCCCCCTGCACATCAGTGGCGTTACCGCCTTGCTCGGGGTGATATGATTAAAAAAATACACTTCTTCTACCTCCAGCTATGGATTAAAACTTCTGTCACTAGGCATTTATTATCTCCAAAATTGTTGTGGGATCTCCTCTTTGCATATGATAATGGACAACTGAGTATACTTATACTCCTGCCATAGAGAAAACAGAGTTGAGGGTTGAGAGTTATAGTAGAGATCCGTGCAAGTTCTCGGAGAGTACCGGAACTGATACGTAAGTTACCTAGAGATACTTAAGTTACCCAGAGATTACCGCATCAGCAGTCAGAATAGCTCTGAGCTCCACTCAGCTAGAATAATATACACGGATAAACTATTTCCAACGACTTCGCGTCAAGACTTGTATATATTTATTTCTTACTAATAGTATTCCTGGATTTACTAACCTGCGTTCAAGTTTGTATATTACGTTCAATATAACCTACTTTTCTATCCCAACATCTGTTTTTGTTCGATTTTGGTGAACAAATTCCAGCCTATACATCAAAACGTGTCAAAAACACGCGTGAACGCGCTCTGTTACAATGATTTTAAAATTTTAAATTTATCTGTTGTAGCTATGGATTTTTTCTGAGAAAACTTGTCTTGTTTTAGATGTGCCGATCTACTGTTTCTTCTAAATGCTAACAAATTGATGCGAAAAGATGGAACGGGTCGAGCAAAAATTTAAATTCAGTGTTAATCGCTATCTCCAGATTAGTTTTTTTTTCTCTTTCTGCTCATTATTGATGTTCCTGTTTCTATTTCTTCTACACCGTGTAACTCCTTGAGCCTTAGTGACTTTATTACCTTTCTTTTTAATTTTTCTTTTTAATTTTTTTTTTTTTTTGCTTTTCTTTTCTTTCTTTTTTCTTTTCCTTTCTTTTGAAATTCCACGCAGTGAAAACAGAATAGTCCATTATTTGCGAGGTATTTGCAGGGTGTAGCGGTCGTTCAAAACAATGCAGGGAGAAATAAGCACAATTATTATATGATGTTCTTACAGAAAACGTTTCGGGCAAGTACACCCTGCTAATCTTCAGGTGTCCACTATTTTAGTTGATATTGGTTATCTTACATATGTTGAATTATGTGTTATCTTGTGGTTACTACCATCTGGTTCAATTTCTGGATCGGGTAGTGGAATAAATACCCTTTTCAGTTAGAAAAAATTAGAATTGATATCGAAGGGACCAAATAGCACAATATTCCCAACGTATAAACTATTTTGTCGTAAAGTGCTCGAGTTCAATCTCTGGATCTGGTGGTGGAATAAATACCCTTTTCATTTGAAAGGAATTAAGACCAATTAACGTGGATAAAACTAAGTTCGTAAGCTCGGACAAAAATTCATGTCTGCTTTTTCTCAGAGGAGGCTCTACACTTCGGCGGAGACCCGTCTGGGTTCCTCTCCTCCCGAAGGCAGAGAGTTCGACAAAGTGAACGACTGACGCACGCAGTCGATCCCCTCAGATGTGTCAATGTCACTCCGAATTATTTACAACCTCTCCATGTGGCAGATGCGACACAAGGCCAATTATCGTGGATAAAAACTAGCCCGTAAGCTCAGACAAAAATTCATGTCTGTTTTTTCTCAGAGGAGCCGAGTTCGAATTCGGGGAGCCGAGTTCGAATTCCAGCTGAATCCATTGTATTCACTTACGCACAAATACCCTTGGGAAAGGTATTAATCCGTCTCTTCCTTCCAGTTATGGGTTAAATAGCAGGACAGATTGGGTTCTATAGCCTTGGTCGGCAACCAGTCTACCTCATACGTGTTCCTCTCTTTCACAGAGTCCGACAAAGTGAACGACTGACGCACGCAGTCGATCCCCTCAGATGTGTCAATGTCACTCTGAATTATTTACGACCTCTCCATGTGGCAGATGCGACACAAGGCCAATTATCGTGGATAAAACCTAGCCCGTAAGCTCAGACAAAAATCCATGTCTGTTTTTTCTCAGAGGAGCCGAGTTCGAATTCGGGGAGCCGAGTTCGAATTCCAGCTGAATCCATTGTATTCACTTACGCACAAATACCCTTGGGAAAGGTATTAATCCGTCTCTTCCTTCCAGTTATGGGTTAAATAGCAGGACAGATTGGGTTCTATAGCCTTGGTCGGCAACCAGTCTACCTCATCCGTGTTCCTCTATCTCAGAGAGTCCGACAAAGTGAACGACTGACGCACGCAGTCGATCCCCTCAGACCTGACAATGACACTCCCAATTCCTGACTACAATTAATCTTTATTTATATAACTATTTATTTCGATCCTCAGATTATTTTAACTTTGAGAGCGCTAGAATGGTGTCAGCTGCTCCACCACAACAAAGCTACAGGACCCAAACTGTCCTGCTAATTACTCCATAGCTGGAGGGAGAAGAAACGGATTTATACCTTCTCAAGGGTATTTGCGTGTAAGTGAATGCAAGGAATTCAAATGGAATTCGAACTCAGCTCTCCGATTTCTCGTTCTGAGCAGATACCCATTAGACCAAAGCAACCGTCCGCGTATAAAAATCACATAAATATTAATCATAGTATTAACAACATCTCGTTATTAGAAATTAGCAGTGTGTACTCAGGTGTAATGAAAGCTTTAAAACTAAGCTATGGTCCTGGAACTCACACTCTTTGGACGTTGGCACGAAAGACTAAAAAGCAATAGTTGTTTCCAGTTAAAGCGAAACCGTAGATTGAAAGAAAAATGAATGGATGTAAGTCAAATTTTGATTTCCTGGCATCGATATCAAATAAGTTTTTTTCGTCGTAAACTGAATTTTGAAGCCTAAATAAGTCCTCTGAGTAAATGGTATCATGGTTGAGACTAAGAACTACAATTATACCTACTTAGAGCCAAACCCAAAGCAAAAACTAAAATAAAAGGGCTGAAAAACATACAGACATACAGGCAGATAAACAGACACACACACAAACATCTTGCCTTTTATATATCTATATATATTATCGATTTTCTGCACTATTTTAAGAACTGCAACATTGAAACTTCTGAATATCGTTTATGTCTTTGCCTATGAGTGTATCAAATTTGATATAAATCGGAGCACTCCTTCTATAACCCAATTTTTTCGATTATCGATTTTCGACATTTATCTAGCTAGTAACATTCGCAGACGCTTATAGTACAACTGTGTAAATTTTCAAGAAAATCGGTTCAGCTGTTTCGGAGTCTATACGTAACGGACACACGCACACAGAGACACACACACACAAAGTTCCATTTATAAATATTTATATATTTGGATTGTTTTACATTAATATTTTGAACGTTGCAATTATTTTCTTCGTCCCTTATTCAACTGGATATATATATATATATATATATATATATATATATATATATATATATATATATTTTAATTCAGATACTTCAATCCAAGGGAAAAAAGCAGGAAGGTAAATTCCAAAAAATCCGATCCTAATTAATATTAAAAGTTTATTTTAATATTAAAAAATGATACAGGAAGAGAGCTCCATGTAATAAAATATTACAGAGCAAATATATATTAAAAAGGATTAATTCAAAGATGTTGAATGGCCATTTCGATATGAAGATCCCCACGGGGAACGACACATCACCTCAAGGTTTTTTTCTGTTGCTGAGGTGATGTGTCGTTCCCCGTGGGGATCTTCATATCGAAATGGCCATTCAACATCTTTGAATTAATCCTTTTTTAATATATATATATATATATATATATATATATATAATAGTTTAGAACATGTACAAATTATTATACACTACAAAGTGTACATTTTGTTTCAATATTGAAATGACAATGTCTCATCAGGTCGTGTGCAAAGGAATGGAGAATCATTTTCGCATATTTGGCGAATTGTGTGTGAGATGTAGGTAGGTTGAAGGATAAGGGAATAAGCCTTGTAAATTGTCCGTTAGAATTTTGAAAAAAATAGGGAATAGGTAGGGGATAGAGTTGATTAATGTCAAAGATTTTGTAGCCAGATTTTACATTAAAAGATAAGGTATAGTCTTTTATAGCTTAATGGTTAGTTTTCTTCGGGTTTAATAAATATAGACTCCCTTATTTTTTTCCTTTTATTAAACGAGAAGAAAACCAGCCATTCAGCTATAAAAGACTATACCTTATATATATATTAGAATTAGTACAAACTAATGGGTTAGCAGTCCACTGCTTGTAGTGACGAGGGGCTAATAACACAGTACCAAAACACAACGGCTCTTGTGTTGCAGCAAACTATGTTTTTATTATAAATTTATAATCAAAATATTACCGTATATATATATATAGGAAATAAAATAAATTTCGAAGTTCAAAATCGTTGTATGATCATTTCAACATGAAATCCCTAAGAGAGATTTCACATTTCATCGGCGACTTATACTCAAAATAATGGCTCTGTAATTTAAATATTAATTACATTGAGCCCTCCACCTGGATCATTTTTTAATATTAAAATATTAATATTAATTAGGATCGGGTCTTTGGGATTTACCTTCCTGCTTTTATACTTATATATATAACGTAGAATATTTGGTATTTTTGTCAGGTAAAATCCAATAGAGACAAACTCAAAAGAACCCAATGTTAAGTTTTTTTTTAATTAAATTTAACAGAATCATATAATCTAGAAAAATCTTTTGGATATTCCACAAATCCAAGAGTAATAAATATTTCGCAACTAAGCAAAGCAGCGCGCTCGTCAGACCCCAAACCATTTGAACAGTTAATGTTTAAAATCATCCAGAAAATCGTCATATACAGACGCTCAAGTATATATATGAGGGTCATTCAATAAATAAGGTGATTTTTTCGGTATAAGGACTTCTACGAGGGTCATTCAATAAATAAGGTGATTTTTTCGGTATAAGGACTTCTACGAGGGTCATTCAATAAATAAGGTGATTTTTTCGGTATGAGGACTTCTACGAGGGTCATTCAATAAATAAGGTGATTTTTTCGGTATGAGGACTTCTACGAGGGTCATTCAATAAATAAGGTGATTTTTTCGGTATAAGGACTTCTACGAGGGTCATTCAATAAATAAGGTGATTTTTTCGGTATAAGGACTTCTACGAGGGTCATTCAATAAATAAGGTGATTTTTTCGGTATAAGGACTTCTACGAGGGTCATTCAATAAATAAGGTGATTTTTTCGGTATAAGGACTTCTGCGAGGGTCATTTAATAAATAAGGTGATTTTTTCGGTATAAGAACTTCTACGAGGGTCATTCAATAAATAAGGTGATTTTTTCGGTATAAGGACTTCTACGAGGGTCATTCAATAAATAAGGTGAATTTTTCGGTATAAGGACTTCTACGAGGGTCATTCAATAAATAAGGTGATTTTTTCGGTATAAGGACTTCTACGAGGGTCATTCAATAAATAAGGTGATTTTTTCGGTATAAGGACTTCTACGAGGGTCATTCAATAAATAAGATGATTTTTTCGGTATAAGGACTTCTACGAGGGTCATTCAATAAATAAGGTGATTTTTTCGGTATAAGGACTTCGACGAGGGTCATTCAATAAATAAGGTGAATTTTTCGGTATAAGGACTTCTACGAGGGTCATTCAATAAATAAGGTGAATTTTTCGGTATAAGGACTTCTACGAGGGTCATTCAATAAATTAGGTGAACTTTTTGGCATAAGAATTTCTACGACGGTCATTCAATAAATAAGGTGAATTTTTCGGTATAAGGACTTCTACGAGGGCCATTCAATAAATAAGGTGAATTTTTCGGTATAAGGACTTCTACGAGTGTCATTCAATAAATTAGGTGAACTTTTTGGCATAAGAATTTCTACGACGGTCATTCAATAAATAAGGTGAATTTTTCGGTATAAGGACTTCTACGAGGGCCATTCAATAAATAAGGTGAATTTTTCGGTATAAGGACTTCTACGAGGGTCATTCAATAAATTAGGTGAACTTTTTGGCATAAGAATTTCTACGACGGTCATTCAATAAATAAGGTGAATTTTTCGGTATAAGGACTTCTAATACGGATAGAAACTTTTTTTAATTTTTCAACGTAGTATCCCAGCAGTGTCACACACTTTTCCTATCTGTGCACAAGCTTCCGTATTCCCCCAGCGTAAAAATCTTTGGACTGATGTCTCAGCTAATCGCTCACAGCACTTTTAACTTCATCATTACTTTCAAATTTCGTGCCTCTCGTGAACGATTTCAAGAGACCAAATAGGTGAAAGTCTGAACGGGGCAAGGTCTGAGCTGTAAGGGGGATGAGGAAGCAGTTCCCAGCCGAGCTCGTTGATGGTC
Source organism: Ascarosepion bandense (assembly GCA_037127315.1). NCBI lineage: Eukaryota > Metazoa > Mollusca > Cephalopoda > Sepiida > Sepiidae > Ascarosepion > Ascarosepion bandense. The sequence goes on from JBBBDQ010001884.1 coordinate 1,171,138, forward strand.
TGCACCGTTTGGCACTCACCAGCAGCTGACCTTTGAGTAGGCAAGGTCATCATGGACGATGTTGTATGCTGTCCCAACAGCTAGGCTCAAAGTCCTTGCAATGTCATACACTGTCACCCTTCTGTCAGACTAAATGAGATCATTGACTGATTCGATCACCCCAGAAGATCTCACTTTTGTAGGCCTCCCAGGCCTATCTTTATCCTAAACACTGCTCTGTCCTTTTTAAAATAATTTAGCCCACTTGTAAACATTTTTTTGCTGAAACATGTGGCACCATATACAGTTGACATTCTCCGATGAATTTCAACTGGTTTGCACCCTTCAGCAACCAAAATCTTGATAACTGACCTCTGTTCAATCCTGGAGCATGCTTCTTGGTCGGCCAGTTTTGTTAATCTCTAAAACTCTCAAAGTTTCTTTACAATCTGAAAAAAAAAATTAAATCCCTTTGAAAAAGAAGCAAAGAAAAAAAAGTAAGCTTCTATCTGTATTACAAGTCCTTATACGGAAAAATTCACCTTATTTATTGAATGAATTTCGTATATTGTTTTATTGTAATAATGCTTACTGCCAAAATTATTGTTTTTTAGTGGTTCACTGATAAAAAGATCTTTTGGCAAGCAGGTCTTTTTGTCGTAAAGTGCTCGATAACGAGATGGAGTAATAGGATTAATGTAGAGAAATTTTTATCATAACTAAGCAAAGGCATGTCGACTTCGAAGTTTCATGAACGTTTTTTTTTTCAATATTGAAAAAAAAACATCTTGAGAAGCGAGAACATCATAGTGCTTCCTTCACGAAATTTCGAAGTTGGCATGACTCTGCTCAGATAATTAACAAAGTCATTTAAATCTCTCTCTCTCTCTCTCTCTCTCTCTCTATATATATATATATATATATATATATATTTGTTTTTCTTTAATCCGAAGTGGAAGAGTAGGAAGGTAAATTCCAAGAACCTGATCCTAATCAACATTAAAAATTTTTAACATTAAAAAGTGATGCAGGCAGAGAGCTCAATGTATTAAGAATACAGAGCCAATATAAATTAGAGAAAATTTTCAAAATTCAAAGATGTCGGATGTACATTTCGACATAGGACCTCTAATAGAGATTTTACATCAAGTCAGCGACATTGTTTTTTTCCAAATAGCGAAGTCCCTAGGGTAGAGTGTGGAGGGGTCTTAGGTTAACAACGGTCAAAAAGTAGAGAAGGACAGAGCTGGTAGTCGCGGGGTTACATATATATATATATGTGTGTATTATTCTGCTCTACTTAAGTATTGAGCGCTTTTTTGTTAATTGATTACTCGTCTCGGGTTTTTTCTTTGGGCTACGTGCTGGTTCGGTCCGAATACCTTTAGCTGATGTTCATGTGCTTAGCTCTGTTTTTTTTACAACCATTTTTTTCCTTCCACGTAGATACGCAGAATGTTTTTCGAAACGAGTATAGTTATAAGTTTGTGTTAATATATATATATATATATATATATATATATATATATATATATATATCAGAGAAGTAGAACATATATATATGCCTACTTCCACTGAACGCCCATAGCCCAGGGGTAGAGTCGCCGACTGACGCCATTTCGGTCGGGTTTCAATCCTGGGTAAAAAAGCGATCGGAGTCTATCCGTACTGATGAGCTGTAATACGGCGAAACAGATCTGTCTGCGGATGACAATATATATCTATATATATATATATATATATATATATATATATATATATATCAGAGAAGTAGAATATATATATACACACACACACACACACACACACACACACACACATATATATATATATATATCCTGGGTAAAAAGCCATGGGATGTCTAAACGTGCTGATGAGCTGTGATACAGCGAAACTGATCTGTTTACGGATGACTATATATATATTAGAAGCTATATATTATATAGCTTCTACTTCCCCGATTTTTTCATACCTAACGTTTTTTTTCTTTCTATTTGTTTATCCATAGCTGTCTGTCTGTCTGTCTGTCTGTCTGTCTGTCTACATGAATCTTTTATATAATATGTTGCATTACTTTTTTCTTTTTTACTATTTCTTTAGATTTTGTGAGGTGGCGGCAGTCGTCATACGCTGAATTAGATAAGGCGGAGACAACCAGCTGTGCCTGTCACCGCCCAGGTGAGAACGGAGCTGCTGCTTTCTTTACGCACCCCATGGGTCCCAGCCGATGTCAAAAGCCGCATGTCATGTACAATATGAGGGCAAAAACAAGACTGAAGCCTCGTAGCAGGCAAAGTCGGGCTCGGACCTTGTCCCACCTTTTCTGTCACTATAAATGAAAACAGACAATAATGACAATTTATTCGATATATATAATTAGTTCACTGATGGATTGGTCGAAGATAGATTATCGTCATATTTATGTCACCAGGTCATTGTAAAATTTAAAATTACTTATTTGGATTGAAATTTTATACATTCTTCCCCTGAGCTTCTTTTATTTTCTTTTTTTCTTTTTTTTTTCTTTATCTTCTTACGTTCAGATTTAAAATTGCTAATTTGGATGCCGCTAAAAATATCTATCTATCTATCTATCTATCTATCTATCTATCTATCTATCTATCTATCTATCTATCTATCTATCTATCCATCCATCCATCTATCTATCTATCTCAGACTTTTCATATCTATCTATCTATCTATCTATCTATCTATCTATCTATCTATCTATCTATCTATCTATCTCAGACTTTTCATATCTATCTATCTATCTAGCTAGCTAGCTAGCTATCTATCTATCTATCTTATGTTCATATCTATCTATCTATCTATCTATCTATCTATCTATCTATCTATCTATCTTATGTTCATATCTATCTATCTATCTATCTATCTATCTATCTATCTATCTATCTATCTATCTCGGATTGTTAACATCTATCTATCTATCTATCTATCTATCTATCTATCTATCTATCTATCTATCTATCTCAGACTTTTCATATCTATCTATCTATCTATCTATCTATCTATCTATCTATCTATCTATCTCAGACTTTTCTATCTATCTATCTATCTATCTATCTATCTATCTATCTATCTATCTATCTATCTCAGACTTTTCATATCTATCTATCTATCTATCTATCTATCTATCTATCTATCTATCTATCTCAGACTTTTCATATCTATCTATCTATCTATCTATCTATCTATCTATCTATCTTATGTTCATATCTATCTATCTATCTATCTATCTATCTATCTATCTATCTATCCCGTATTGTTAACATCTATCTATCTATCTATCTATCTATCTATCTATCTATCTCGGATTGTTAACATCTATCTATCTATCTATCTATCTATCTATCTATCTATCTATCTATCTATCTATCTATCTTTTTCTGGCTTTCATTTACTAGATTTTGTAAGACTTCCTGTTTTTCCTTTCTGTATCTGCTATCAGCACTATGTCATCAGTATATCTGATATTGCTATTACGAAAAATTAGCAGAATGTTTTATTTTGTTTTGGTTCCGCTCTCAAAATAGATAAATATTTGTTTTTATGAAATCGGTATTGACTACAATTAATTTGTGTTGGTTTGTACCTCTCAACAAAACATTGTTCTTTTTCTTTGTGTTGTGTCCTCTTAGGACGAAGACGAACATGAGTCTCCATAATTTCCTGTCCTTTGTAGTTCTCAACGAATATTTTCGCTTTGTTATTTCTTCTAAACCTTGTTCAGCCATCCATTTAGATTATCCAGTGGAGTACAGAGTACTACACAAGGAAATAACAAGAAAATATGAACAGGCTAAATAACAAATGTGCAGAAGTAGAGAGATTGAGCAGGAATAATAAAGCAGACATGCATAAGGAAATAAAAGAACTGACAGGGAAAAAAACCTGCTCTTCAACAGGATGTCTAAAATCTAAGGATGGAACAATCATTTTGGAGAAAGAAGAAATACTCCAACGTTGGGAAGAATATATAAAAGATTTTTTCCACGACAAGAGAGAACAACCAATAATACGCAAAGATGAGGACCGACCGGAAATATTAAAGTCTGAAGTGTAATCTGCAATAGCCAAACTGAATAGAAACAAAGCAGCGGGACCAGACGGCATAGTCATAGAGCTGCTGATAGCCCTGGAAGAATTTGGTATTAAAAAAATTACTGAAACAATAAATGAAATTTATAATAGTGGGGTTATACCAGATGATCTCAGCAAGTCTATCTTCATAGCTCTACCTAAGAAGCCAGGAGCAAACGAGTGCGACCTCCACAGAACCATCAGTTTAATGAGCCATATAACAAAACTGATCTTCAGAATCCTGATGAACAGAGCGAAAAGCAGAATCAGGCCAGAGATAGGACAAGAACAGCGTGGTTTCGTTAAAGACACGGGAACAAGGAATGCCATATTTATGATTAGGATGCTCTCCAAAAGAGCAATACAAATGAAGACGGACTAAAACCTGTGCTTCATTGATTATGTAAAGGCATTTGACAAAATACGCCACAAAGAACTGATGGAGATGCTCGGCAACCTGGACATATTTGGGAAAGACTTGAGAGTAATAAAGAATCTTTACTGGCAGCAAACCGCTTGCATACGGACAGGGAATGAATTGAGTAGATATACAAAGATAGAAAGGGCGTAAGACAGGGATGTGTCGTTTCACCGGAGCATGTGAGCAATGATGAGGTCATGGAAATGATGGAAAAAAAAAGGAAATTAATACTAAGCATCAGGAGAGACAGCTGAAGATCCAGGGACACGCAATGAGGAAGGAGGGCTTGGAGAATCTGATGAGAATGAAAAAAGAGAAGAATGAAAAAGAGAAGAATGAAAAAAGAGAAGAATGAAAAATATAAGAATGAAAATGAGAAAACTGAAAAAAGGAACGAATTGAAAGATTTAAGGAAAATAAAGAATGATAATGAATGGAGGAAAAGTTTAAAAAGAGAAGAAAGAAAGTCAAAGAATGATTTGAAAGAAAAAGTAAAGAAGAAAATAGAATTGAGAAAGAATAGAATTGAGAAAGAATGAAGAAAAATGAAAGTTGAAAAAAAAAACAGAAAGATTCAAAGAAACAAATAAATACAGAAAGAAAAGGAAAGAACGAAACGAAAATAAAAGAAATTGTGAGGCAGACAGAGGGAGATAGGAAGGATAGAAAAACAAATTACTAAAGAAAGAAAGAAAGAAAGAAAGAAAGAAAGAAAGAAAGAAGTTAAAAGTTAAAAAAATCAGTGATCGGTGGAGAAGGAAAAAACGAATGACAGAAATAAAAGAACAATCAAACTCAGTGAGAGAGGAATGAAAAGAAACAAAAACAAACATATATCAACAAACCGACAAAATGGAAGAAAATCTTAAATAAACTAAAAAAAAAACAAGAAAAGTTAGAAAAGAAATTAAAAAATAAAATAAAATATAAAAGCCGAGACAGACAGGCAAAGAAAAAAAGAAAGAAAAAAGGAAAGAAGATAAAACAATGTCAAGAGAAAAGTAGAGAGAGAGAGAGAGAGAGAGAGAGAGAGAGAGAAGGAGAGAGAGCAACAAAAGAAGCAGGCAAACAAATATCGAAAAAAATTTTTAAAAAATAAATGCCAGGAAATAAATAAATTAAGAAAGAAAGAAAGAAAAAAAGAAGGAAGGAAGGAAGGAAGGAAGGAAGGAAGGAAGGAAGGAAGTGAAGAGAAAAAAGCGATCGAGAAAAAAACAAAGTAACAAACGAGCAAAAATTGAGAAAAAAAACAAATAAAAGCTAAGAAAGAAAGAAAGAAAGTAAGAAAGAAAGAAAGCAAAAGAGAAAGAAAGAAAGAAAAGAAAGGGAGAAAGAAAAAAGAAATAAAGAAAGAAAGAAAGAAAGAAACAAACAAACAAACAAACAAACAAACAAATAACAAAGTCAAAAGAAAAAAAGCGTGAAAAAATACATTAAAAAGTGAACAAAAATTGAGAAAGAAAGAAAAAAAAACAAACGAATAAAAGCCGGGAAAGAAAGAAAGAAATAAAGAAAGAAAGAACAAAAGGAAGAGATTAAAGGGAGCGAGAAAAAAGCAAAAGAAGCAAACGAACAAAAATTAAGAAAGAAAGAAAAAATTAAAGCCGGGAAAGAAAGAAAGAAAGAAAGAAAGAAAGAAAGAGAGGAAAGAAAGAATGTCACGAGAAAGAAGAGATATAGCGAAAAGAAAAGATGCAAACCAACAAAGATGAAGAAAGAAAGAATCAAATAAAAGCCTGGAACGAACGAACAAAAAGATAGTTTAGTCTATCTTCTCCAATTGAAAAAAAAAAAGAAAAAGAAAAATGAAAAGATTGGAAAAGAGAAAACCGGAAACAACAAGGGATGAGCCTCTTCACCTGTTCAATAGACGTGGGTGGAGTGGGAAATTCGAATTAACGAAAGGAAAAATTAAAATATTCCAGAAAAAAAAACGATATGATGAAATAATGAAGAAAGAAAAATTGAAAGAATTAATAGAATTATAAAGACAAGTAATATTTGCAAAGAAAGAAAGAAAGAAAGAAAGAAAGAAAGAAAGAAAGAAAGAATGAAAAAGAGATAAAGAAACTTACCGGAAAAGAAAGAAAGAAAGAAAGAAAGAAAGAAAGAATAAACGAATGAAAAAGAGATAAAGAAACTTACCGGAAAAGAAAGAAAGAAAGAAAGAAAGAAAGAAAGAAAGAAAGAAAGAAAGAATAAACGAATGAAAAAGAGATAAAGAAACTTACCGGAAAAGAAAGAAAGAAAGAAAGAAAGAAAGAAAGTAACAAACAAACAAACAAATATATAAAAGATATGACGAATGAGAAATGGAAGGAAGACAGAAATAAACTTGAAAAAGAGTAAGAGAGAAAGAGAGAGAGAAAGAGAAAAAGAGAGAGAGAGCAAATGAGAGAAATAAGCAAATTATAAAAATGCTGAGAAAGGAACAGATTAAAAAAAACAGAAACACTTAAAAATAAAAGGAAAATGAAACACTAAAGTAAAAAAGACGGAGTGAGAGAACGTGAAGAAAAAAGAAAGCAACACAGTAACAAAGCAAAACTAACAAAACCTGAGAGAGAGAGAGAGAGAGAGAGAGAAGATAGAGAGAGAGGGAGAAAAAAGAGAGATAGACAGATAAAAATAAAGGATGAGAGAAAGAATGTCCGAGAAAAGAATAAAAGAAATGAAAAAGAAGAAAAAAGAAAAGTGAGAAAAACAAATAGAATAACGTGGTAAAAAAAAAAAAAAAATAACCCAAGAATAAAAAAATTATCTTAAAATTGTATATTTCAAAGATTGCATTAATGAATTCTCTTCTTCCTTGAAGCATTTTAAAAGCTTTATAAGAAAAATCTTGAAGAACAGATGTCACAGGAATAAAACAATTTTTTTCTTTAGATCTAAAATGCTGCAGGTCAGAAAAGAACAAAACTGATTCTGTTCATTAGGTGATTTCGTGTCGATGTGGTTAAACTTTGTGTGGATCGTGGCAAAGTGCACTGACCTAACATGTCTCTTTCGTTACCCCTGCCCTCAATATCTTCACTGACACCATCCATCCCATCACTGATAATCCCGAATGCCATTTCAGAAGCTAATTTCAGTATTAGCATGTTTCCCTGACGAAGTTCAGTCTAATTCCCTCCCTCTTGACCGGCAACGGCCCACTGAAAACGTCATATTCATGGTGAATATTGTCACTCAGTGGGTAGCTCACGCGCGGGGAGGAGAATTATAGCAGAGGCAAGAAAGTTTATGCCTGATCATTGTCTTTTTTGGCCATGTGCCGTTGGACCTTTTAAAAGCTTATTCTTCTCTCTCATTAATTGCGAATAAATCCTCAATTTATTAAAGATAAAAGAATTGTAAAAGTTAATTTTAAACTGAGACACGGCCATTTAAAAGAAATCTTGTGTATACAAGCAGGTACTTTGTTATAAAATTAATTTATTTCGAGGGAACAGATATAAAAAAAAATATCATCCAGCAGACAGTTGGAAAGCAAAACATTGTACAGAATGAGCCTTCGAAATGGTAATGAATGTTTTCTGTGATCCTTGACGTAGGATGTGCGTTGTGGAGCAGTGGACTCGGAACGACAAATCGGGGAGCCGAGTTCGAATTCCAGTTGAATTCCTTGCATTCACTTACGCACAAATACCCTTGGGAAAGGTACAAATCTATCTCTTCAGTCCATTTATGGGTTAAATAATAGAACAGATTAGGTTCTATAGCCTTAGCTGGCAACCAGTCCACCGCAGAAAGCAATGGCAACCTACTGTGGGATAATCTTCAGCCCAGTCAGTCATGTCTCTTTCGAGACATGATCGCCCAAAGCATGTGTCACGTATGGCACTTAACTGACTAACTGAATATATATAATAGTTGGAAACATGATTAAAGGTTCTTCTGGTTATAAATTGGGGGATCGTTTTTTCTATTGTTATGAAGTAATAAACTGATCCCCCACTAATTAATAATTGATGATATAATACATCTATTCCTACGCTAGCTATGAGACAAATAATACGACAGATTGGGTTTTATAGCCTTGGTCGGCAACCAGTCTACCGCAGAAAACAATGGCAACCTACTGCGGGATGATCTTCAGCCCAGTCAGTCATGTCTCTTTCGAGACATGATCGCCCAAAGCATGTGTCATGTATGTCACTTAACTGACTGATCCTTGACGTATTTGTTAAGGATAAGGAAAATAACCAAGATCCTATACTGACATCATCATCATCATCTTCTTCTTTGTGACTAGTCCTTTCAGGACGTAGACGACCATGGCTTTCCACGTCTCCCTATCCCTGGTGGCTCTTAGCAAGCTATCTCATGTAACACCACCCAACCCCCTGCTCTGTTATCCACCTGATCAAGCCCTTCAAGTAGGTAATCCGCTGCTTTCCCCTGTCTCTTTTTCCGTCTATCTGGCTTGTTAGTATCAGTTTCTTTAAGCTCTCCTTCCTCATTGCATGTCCCAAGAACTTTAGTTGTCTCTTCCTGAAGCTCAATATTAACTTCCTTATAGTCTCCACCCATTCCAAAACCTCATCATTGTTCACATGCTCGGTCCATGATATTCGCAGCATCCTTCTCTAGAACCACATTTCAGTTGCTTCAAGTTTTTCCTTCATCTTTGACGAGATTGTCCAGCATTCACTGCCATATTGAAGAACTGACATCACATAGCAATCCAGTACTTAATGATAGAAAATCCCTGCCCTTTTAACCGGTAGGGATCATTATCACTCAGTTGCATCTCTGTGCTCGGTCAGAGTGCAACTCCGTTGTATCACTATTCGAAGACAGACATGCGTCCGAGAAAAATTATAGTGAGCGGTGTTCGGTCTCAGGGAACAGTGTCCCGAGGCGGAACCAACCCATTGCACCAAAGGGTTGCGACTAGCAGTTGAGAGGACTGGGCAATTTTCAGTCCTTGCTCATACGCATGTGTTCGGGTTTCCCGCATTAAATATTGACCTTGTATCACATCTTGCACTAGTGGGGGAGCTGGTAAATATTCATAAGGATGGAAAATGAGTTCAGTAGATATACAAAAGTAAGAAGGCGTGTAAGACAAGGATGTGTCTTCTCACCAGACTTATGCAATCTATACAGAGAGACCATTCTGGGAGAACTATACGTCCTACTAGGATTCATTAAGCCACGATCTTAACATAAGATATGATGATTTTCTAAACGTAGCTTAGATGCGACACAAGGCCGAATATGAAGGACACCTAGTGAGGATCAAACGCACTACTCGGTTGTAATGATTCTAGCGAGACAAGCTTGATGACCAATGCACCACCTCGAGGTGCCCAAACAACATAAAATATGCAGATGACACAGTGTTGATAGCAAACACAGAAAGAAAGCTACAAAAACTTCTGCAGAAGATGAAAAAAAATGTGCAAGAAGACATGATGCATGGTTGTTAGCAAAAGGGTAAACCCAAATTGCAAATTGGAGATTCAAAAAAAAAAAAAAAAAAAAAAATTGAGGAAAGTTAAATATTTGGGAATTGTTCTAACAAATGATGGAATGTATGATATTGAAATCCGAAGGCGTATTGGGATAGCCAAAGAAGCATTCTGAAGCTAAGCAGAGTATTAAGAAATAGAAAAACTTTGAAACAAAGAAAATTGTACTAAACTACTAATATAAAGAATCACACAGAATTCATTAATGACTTGAAGTAACAGAAATGTGGTTCTACAGAAAGATGTTGAGGATATCGTGGATCGAACATATGAATAAAGACGGAGTTTTGAGTAAATGGAAGCAAATAGAAAACTAATGCTTAACATCAGAAAGAGAGAGTTAAGGTCACTAGTGCACATGATGAGGAAGGACGGTTTAAAAACACCCGCTGGCACGGGACTTATTCAAGTTATACAGCGAGATGGTTCTGAGAAAAGTAGCATTCATACTGTTGTATATCAATAAACAACAAACACGCATATATATAAAAAATATGAGTTGTATTTTTATTAATGACGATGAACCGTGTAGCCTAGGGAACAGAGAATTGAGAGAGCGCTTCCAAGGGTTGACGGGAGTGTCTCTCTTCACCGGCCGATCTCTGTCTACTGTCTGGCTCTCTCGTCTGCCTCTGTCTCTCTGCCTTGAAATCCGTGCGCCGAGGTCTTTTATAATCGCCAAACCGGTACTTCCGGATTTTGCCTCGCCCACGCACGCCCACGTAATTCTCAGAGACACCTGTTCTGTTTGCCTCTCGTAGCCATTTCCGCTACTGCCGGAAATAAGGTCAAACAAACATCCGTTCCTTTCAACGACCGGAAAACACCCCCGCTTGCTCAGCTTTCTCGGGTGGGGCGGGATTGTTATATTACAATACGAGGATTCATTAATGGTAGCTACAATCTTAACAACATAAATTATGCAGATGACACAGTGTTGATAGCAGACATCGAAAGAAAGCTACAAAACCTCCTGCAGAAGATACTGGAGGAAAGCGAGAAGAAAGGACTAAGCATCAAATGCAAGAAGACAGAATGGATGGTTGTTAGGAAAAGGATGAGCCAAAAGTGTGAATTACAAATTGGTGGTACCAAAATGAAGCAAGAGCAGAAATTTAAATGTTTTTTTTTTAAAGTTTTTTTTAATAGAGGACGGAAATTATGACCATGAAATCCGAAGTCGCATTAGATAGCTAAGAAAATATTTTACTAAGAGATTTTTAAAAATTCGTTCGAAACAAGGAAATAGGTACTAAACTGCTATGTGATATTTGTCCTTCTGTATAACAGTGAGTACCGGACGATCTCCTCAAACATGAAGAGAAGTCTTAAAGCAACAGAAATGTTATGCTACAGAAGGATGTTGAGGATACCGTGAACCGAATATGTGTGTAGAGACGAAGTTTTGTAGAAAATGAAAACAAAAACGAAACATATACTTTACATCAAAAGAAGACAGTTGAGATTTCTAGAGGATATAATGAGGAAGAAAGGCTTGGAAAATCTAATACTCACAGGACAGATTTTAAGAAGGACAATGAAAAACAATGCATAGCATAATTTACTAAATAGATAGCGGAAAAGTGCTTAGGAGAAATAAAAGAAATAAAAACATTCTTAAAATATGCAAGGAACAAGAGGTTGTGGAGAGTCATGATTGCCTAGGTTCTGAAGGAACACGGCACATAATGAAACTGAAGCTATAGAATTTTGTAAAAAAGATATTTAGATTTCATCATTAAATAATCCATGGAGTTTGATATTCCGCTAAAACCAAATCAACCAACAGCCGAACTGCTAAATATTAAATGATCCTGCTCGCGGTCGTTAAGGGAGCGACCCCGCGCTCTGTAAACGGGAGACGAAGGAAACTTGAACTGGAGGCCACCATTTTTTTCGGCGAGGTGGTGCTTTCGTCCTGCGACTTCCCGGTTTTCCGCCGCGCGAGGAATGACAAACGCGCATCGGACGGTGAGATGTCTCTTTTCTATCGAGGGAGAGGACATAAACATATTTCTGAGGCCCACCTTTGTTTTTAACAGAGGACGAAATTTGTGACACTGAAATCCAAAGTCTTATTAGAATAGTCATGGATGCATTCTAAAAGCTAAGCAGAGTAATAAGAAATGGAAATATTTCGTTAGAAACAAGGAAAAGAGTACTAAAATCCTACGTGATCTTTGTCCTTCTGTATAGCAGTGAGTACCGGACGATCTCCTCAAACATGAAGAGGAGACTTGAAGCAAGAGAAATGTAGTTCTGCAGAACGATGATGGGAATACCATTGAACAAACTTGTGAGCAACGACGAAGTTTTGGAAAAATGAAAATAAATATGAAACTAATACTTGACATTAGGTAGAGAGATGAGGTTTTTTGGGCACATAGTGGGAAAAAGTGCTTGGAAAATTAGATACTCAGGAGGCGGATGGAAAGTAAGAGAGACAGAAGAAAACAGAGCATAAAATACATGTTGTGCTTGAGTAAATGGATGTTGCAACAGGGATTGGGAGAAATAACGAAAAAACAAAGTTTATTAACCCTGGAACACTAAGCATCAATTTGAAATTACACCACTACTAACCATATATATATATATATATATATATATATCATATCCGATTGGAAAATATCAAAAAATATTAAATATAAATCTTTATTTGAAATATTTTACACGAAGGCACTTCAAAATTTATACTTTGAGTTAACATTAATAGGAACTGAAAAACGTATTATTTAGGTAAGAAAAAAATATACTGAAAATTGGACTTAAATTGTAATTAAACTGGCGTCATTTGCGCTGGGTACTATGTGCGTTGTGGAGCAGTGGATATCGGCTCGGAACGAGAAATCGGGGAGCCGAGTTCGAATTCCAGTTGAATTTCGTTGCATTCACTTACGCGGAAATACCATTGGGAAAGAGATTAATCCATCTCTTCCCTCCAGCTATGCGTTAAATAACAGGACAGATTGGGCTCTATAGCATTGGCTGGCAACCAGTCTACCGCAGAAAGCAATGGCAACCTACTGCGGGATAATCTTCTGCCCAGTCTGTCATGATGTCTCTTTCGAGACATGATCGCTCACGCTTGTATCACGTATGGCACTTAACTGCCTATATGACCATGATTATTGTTCTCGGGTTAAGAGCTATAAGAGACAGGAAGATTATCCTGCAGCAGATTGCCATTACTTTCTGCAGTAGACTGGTTGCCAACCAAGGCTATAGAGCCCAATCTGTTTTATTATTCAACCCATAACTGGAGGGAAGAGACGAATTAGTACCTTTCCCAAGGGCATTTGTGCGTAAGTGAATGCAAGTAATTCAACTGGAATTCGAACTCGGCTCCCCGATTTGCTGTTCTGAGTCGATATCCACTGCACCGCAACGCACATCCAGTACAACGGCCTAAACGTTGTGTATATGACAATGAAGGTGAGGCCAACAGTTCGAACAAGGTAGATAATCTTTCTATATGTTTTCAACTTCTCGTACCAGATCCACTTTCTTTTCTTAAAAGACTTTTTTTTATTTGCTGATATTTATAGATGCTGTCTCCTTATGGACAGTTTTTTTTTTCTCGCTTACCTTTAGTGAACCTGATAGATGACAGCGGTCAAACATATATGAAACAAGAATGGGAAGTCTTGCGCCTAAAACATAGAAACCACCTAAGCAAAGAGAACATTGCATCAAATAATACCCTGTTCAAATCAGGTTGTATTAAACCTGCATTCTATGTGGGTTTTGTAGTTGTTTAGACGTACTGGTATCATTACTAACAGCTTATTTTACTGCATAGGAGCAGAAAACATTACTATTGAAGCATATCAAATAGACCTCTTTTTGTTTGGTCATTCAAGGTATTTTGAACAGGGGAATGGGACATTTCGGCATAGCCCATTCGGCGTAGCTGATTTGGCATTCCATTTTGAATTCGGCGAAGGGACGTTGTGGCGTCCGATTAGTAACTAAGAAGCCAGTTTGTTTGGCTTGTTGTCTTGATCTCTCTCTCTCTCTCTCTCTCTCTCTTTCTTAATAGTCAAATTAAGTTTGCAATATGAGCTTCGACTGCACATCCCACAATCTGAAAATTTATTGATGCCCTAAAGAAAGTACAGTAAGGACGTGACGCATATCTCGAAAATTTAACAAAATACCCCCCCCCATAAAAAAATCATATTGGAAGTTGAATTATTAGCTTTTATTGAAATCCTTGGATGTGTTGCTCATAATTCGGTCAGTCAGTTAAATGCCATACGTGATACACGCTTTGGGCGATTATGTCTCGAAAGTGACATAACTGACTGGGCAGAATGTTATCCCGCATTAGGTTGCCATTGTTTTCTGCAGTAGACTGGTTGCCAACCAAGGCTATAGAGCCAAGTCTATCATATTATCTAACCCATAACTGGAAAGAAGAGACGGATTAATACCTTTCCCAAGGGTTTCTGTGCGTAAGTGAATGAAAGGTGTTCAACAGGAATTTGTACGCGACTCTCCGATTTCTCGTTCCGAGTCGATATCCACTGCACCACAACACACTTTCACTCATGCTCATAATTACGAAATGAAAAAGTAAATTTTAAGAATAAAAGATTTACTAAGTTTTTAAATATTATTTATGATACAGATTTTGCAATTCTTTGTTTTAATTTACGTTATTTCATCAGTTTAAAAAAAGATTAACATTTGATTTTAAGAAGAAATGAAAAAATGTCGATTAAAAATTTAAAACTTTTATTTTCCTTGCAAAAAAATATTAATCTGTTTTTAAAGACAGTGACCTCGAAATGTTCTAACCCCGAATCGGCTCCACCGAATCATCAACGTGGACTGGGCTTCGCCGAATCGTCCAATTATTCATCTGGAGCTGAATCGGCTCCACCGAATCATCAACGTGGACTGGGCTTCGCCGAATCGTCCAATTATTCATCTGGAGCTGAATCGGCTCCACCGAATCAGCAACGTGGACTGGGCTTCGCCGAATCGTCCAATTATTCATCTGGAGCTGAATCGGCTCCACTGAATCAGCAACGTCTACTGGGCTTCGCCGAATCGTCCAATTATTCATCTGGAGCTGAATCGGCTCCACCGAATCAGCAACGTGGACTGGGCTTCGCCGAATCGTCCAATTATTCATCTGTAGCTGAATCGGTAACACCGAATCAGCAACGCCGAAACGTAGCAAAGACTTTGAACAGACGGTCCTGTTCATTTTTTCAAGAATACCGGACGTGGTTATTGGAGATCTCCATACCAGCAGAATGTTGTTCAAGCTAGTGAGGGTATATGTAACGCATCTTCGGTTTAGAGGTATGAGTATGTATTTATCAGTCAGCCATAATTTACCTTATATTTCATGTTAGGAAGAATAATACATTTTAGTCTTCCAGTAGCACCGATACTAATATTAGCATTAGCGTAGTCATTGATACACTAACACCGAATTCGAATATAGAAAAACGAGATACGCGACTTTAACAAACAAAACATTTAATAAGGCAAACAATTTACATAAACATATTAAAAGGATTTACATATGTCCCAAAACAAATGATTGTTCATGCAGTCCAAAGGAATGAGGGTGTTTACATAACGAGGACAAAGAAATAACAACTTTAGGGCCTTTGACCGTCTGTGGATAAGTGAACAGAAATTACTTTCTTCTCCACGTTAGGTTGTGCACATACTGACCAGTTTCCACGTGTGTGGATGCCCTGGTGCTCAGGAAATCAAAGAGGTCGATCTTCGAAAAAACAGAAGCAAAGCCAAGAAGCAAAGGAAAGAAGAGTTCTCCTCTCTAAGGGGCTGAACTTCCATAAGCTCATCCCAAGGGAAACAACTGTAGTCGCTCTACAGAGGTAAAAAAGACCACCTATGATTCTGGATTTCTCTTTGTGTAATATAATGCGAACAGCTCGTGCCTCTTTCTGTTCACCATTTTCCTGGTGGTGATGACAGGTTATAGTCCAACATTCACGGCCATAGAAAAGATTAACTATTTCATAACAGATCAATGCTATTTTAGTAAGAGAATCATTTTCCTATCGCATAAAACTGTTGATTTCTGGAAGACATATTTCGGAGTTATGTTATAGTTTCAACCCAAGCAAGGCATTAAAGCCGCTAAGCCACAAGATGTTACAGAATGTGAAAGAATAATCTTACGACGGGACATTTCGATATTAAAAATATTAATAAAATCAACAAAAAGGTTAAAATTTATAGTAAGGAATTCTACTGAGTCCCATATGATATTACAAAAAAGTTTTCATTCATGAAGTAGTTGTAAAATAGAGAAATTAGAAATAGAACGTTTGGAAGGATCTAGATCATTTCAGTATATTCGAGAAAAATCTAGATGATTCGAGATATATGCTAATTGGGGGCTAGCCCCTATAAAAACGGTTTTTGAAGAGAGTTGTCAGTTATAAAAAAGGAATTTCTGGTATTGTCAACTCCGTGGTTCGTGGATTATTAAATCCAGCCGAAAGAATCTCTATGAAAAGTTTCCCAACCAACAAAAACCCTAAAGAGGACCTTCTGGAAGTAAATTGGTAAATAGAGTTTTTGAATATTTTCATTGACGAAGTACATATATTTGTGGATTTCCAGTAATAACACTTACACTACTTCACTAGCCCTAACATGTTAAAAATACTTGATCCTCACCTTCCTTTCTCCCTCGTAACACTTCGCCAACACACCTAGACTTCAACGTTTTTTATGCCACAATTATATCTTTGTACATATTTTATTTTGTGTTTTTATAGAAAACTAGCAGTATAGCCCGGCGTTGCTCGGGTGTAATGAAAGTTTTAAAACTAATCCATGGTCCTGGAGCTCAGACTATTTGGACGTTGGCACGAAAGAATAAAAAGCAATAGTTGTTTCCAGATAAAAGCAAAAGCGTAGACTGAAAGAAAAATTAATGGATGTAAGCCAAATTTTGATTTCCTGGTATCGCTATCAAATAAGTTTTTTCGGCGTAAACTGAATTTTTTAGGCTAAATAAGTCCTCTGAGTAAATGGTATCATGGCTGAGACTAAGAACTACAGTTATATCTACTTAGAGCCAAACCCGAAGCAAAAACTAAAATAAAATGGCTGAAAAAAAAAACAAAAAAAATCACAGACATACAGGCAGATAAACAGACACACACACAAACATCTTGCTTTTTATATATATATTATCGATTTTCTGCACTATTATAAGAATTGCAACCTTGAAACTTCTGAATATCGTTTCTTATGTCTTTGTATGTGAGTGTATCAAATTTGATTAAAATCGGACCACTCCCTCTATAACCCGATTTTTTCGATTATCGATTTTCGATATTTATCGGGGTACCTCGACACAAAACCTAGCTAAGAACACTTGCAGACGCTTATAGTACAACTGTAAATTTTCAAGAAAATTGGTTCAGCTGTTTCGGAGTCTATAGGTAACGGATACACACACACACACACAGACACACAGACACATACAGACACACAGACAAAGTTCCATTTATAAATAAGTTTAGATTAAATATTTGTTTGTGATTTAGCTCTGTGTTTTGGTGAATCAGTTTCTTTTCTTTTGTTACAACTTCTAACTAGGAACAAAAATAAAAATATTATTAAGAAGCGGGAACAATAAATAAAGAAGAGTAATTAAGAATGCAAAAGATAACGTTTGACATTGCATTTAAATTTTTGAAGACCAAAGCTGTTTGGAAAGCATGGAGCCGGAAGAGAGTTCCACAAGCGAGAAGCTTGAGAGAAGAAACTGTTAGCATACAACTTGCGGTTACATCTATCCAATTCAACTGTAAAATGATGAGATCTTGTTGCTCTTTATACTCAATAATTTATTTCTGTTTTCTTCATTCTCTGTTACTCCCTTGCGATCTTAGTTGCTTTATCTCCTTTATCTCCTTTATTGGAGTACAATGATAACAAACACTTTCTAGTCTGATTATATTCCCCAAAATGTTCTGTCCTCAATTTTCTGATTTTAAGTTTCTTGTAGTTAGGGTTTTTCTTAAAACTTTTCTTCAGTTCCCTTAATTTGTTCATTGTTTTCCAAACATTCATCCGTAAAAAAAAAAAACAGTTCTCTATCAGTTCAAACACTTCATCACTTCCCAGAATTCAAATAACTTCGTTACAATGTGTATTGATCTCGTAAAGAGATGAATTCAGTACCTGTTTTTAGTTTTTCCCAATATTGGAACAAAACAATATTCCTCATTTTATTTTTTTATTTTTTTTTATTGTCTAGCTTTCCGAGAAAATCATTGAATCGTTGTTGCGATTTTAAAATTAATGACTGTCTAACGCCCAATTGAGACAATTCTCTCTGCTTTTTGCCTCCGAAATCGCGACCTTTATTGTTTCCCGGACGTTCTTGTCCAGAATTACTAAAAGCGTAATTCGCTTTGTGATTTCCGCCTATGACTAGATAAATAACTAATTGTCGATAAGAACTCGCCGTGAGTTTACGCGTTATCTCCATTCATAACCCTATTTGGAAATTATTGCACTTACCCGTTTCCATAGATTCGTGATCACACAAAACTTTGACGTAAGTTAATTACAAACTTGTGAGTTCCCAGCCTTTCTTTTCTGTAGATATATTTATGTTTACGATATTATTAGCCAGTTATGTGCGGGTATTGGGGGGAACCCTATATAATGCAGTTATCAGTGAAAGCAAAACAATATTTTTTTTATTATTTAGCCCGGCTTTTTGTAATGTAATTAACTTTATAGCAGCCTGACACTGAAGTCGACAGGCCAAGTTAAACGTAGGTACAAGTGAGTACAATCAAGTTTCGGAGTTACACATTCGCACACACACAAGAGGGGAGAGACAGACAGACAAACAGACACGCGCACAGAGGAAGAGACAGAAAGACACACACACACTCACATATAGAGAGAGGAGGAAATGAAGAGATAGATAGATAGAGCGAGAAATACCTAGTTACTACACAGTGTTTCAACAAACACACTCTACCCTGATATTGAACCAATCTGCCAACATAATCCTTACCAATACTCGCTCACACACACACACACACACACACACAGATAGATAGATAGATAGATAGATAGATAGATAGATAGATAGATAGATAGATAGATAGATAGAGTGAGTGAGTGAGTGAGAGACAGGCAGGCAGACATATACACACATATAGAGAGAAAGGAGGAAAGAGAGAGAGAGAGAGAGAGAGAGAGAAGGAGAGAGAGAGAGATTCCTAGTTACCACACTATGCATTAACAAATATTCCACCCCGATATTGAACAAATCATCCGATATATACACTGCCGGCCATAATTATTAGGTCACCTCAGTTTTTTAAAAGAAATTATGTATTTCATACTATTCTTAATATTTATTGCCAAGTGGATAATTCTAATTGAAAATAGAATGATTCTTTTGTTACTATTAATTTTCAAAATTTTACAAGTTAAGGAGGCAAAGATAAACTCGTCCGAAACAGCCTCATTTTTTTCTTCATTCTTTCATTGATGAAACTGCAAAATTGCTAATTATTAAATATTTATAAATTCATTTGATGCACATGTTATTGTGCAATATTTGATGCACATGTTATTGTGCAGTATTAACAAAAGAACAATTCTATTTTGATTTTCATTTATTGACAATAAATACTAAAAATTGTATGAAATGGATCATTTTTAAAACATTTGGTTTTACCTAATAATTATGGCCGGTAGTGTATGTTACCAATTCACACACACACACACACACACGTATATATATATATAGTGGCTATTCTAGCATCAACACATCGCTCATTCAGTAATGGATTAGATCACTCTAATTACTGGAGTATGATACATCATACGCTAAAAGTCTGCCTCCTTCTACCGAGCGCCCGTAGCTCAGAGGTAGAATCGCCGACTGACGCCAATTCGTTCGGGTTTAAATCCTGGGTTAAAAGCAATCGGAGTCTAACCGTACTGATGAGCTGTGATACAGCGGAACAGATCGGTTTGCTGATGACTATATATGTATAAATCCTAAAGAAAGCAGCTTGATGGTAATGTCCCAAACAAGAACATATTAGTATTAATTGCGTAGAATTAGATATTAAAAATGATCTAGCCAAGAGGACTCAATGTAAATAAAATTATTTATTAACGAAGCCAATATGTATTTTTCTTTTTAGATAGAAAAATTCAAAATTACAATCGAATTATCATTTCTGCGAATGGAATTCGCTTCTTCAATTCTGTTTAATATTATGGAAAATTAAAAATTCACCTGGTCTGCCGATTTAACATAACTTTTCTCTACTCTATCTTCCTTTCCCATTTTTCTATACCTATTTCTTATATTTTCTTTTTTTCTTTCTTCCTCCCTTCTTTTCTTTTTTTCTTTTGACTTTCTATTCACTTCGCATTCCCTTTCCTTTTTTTTGGCAAGCTGACTTCTGGTTTCTTTACCTCCCAACACACACAAACTCTTGTAAATTTTTTAATTTTTCTATAACATTAAAGATCGCTGAAGAAATAAATTTTGAATTAATATATATATATATATATATATATATATATATATATATAGAGAGAGAGAGAGAGAGAGAGAGAGAGAGAGTTGAGTTGTGATAATGCTTATTGCCAAGATTGTTTACCGATAAAAAGATATTTGAGGCAAGCAGATTTTTGTCGCAGAGTGCTCCATGTCGAGACAGAGATATACCTTGAATAAGTTTAATGTGGGTAATTTTAAATTAAGTACTGACGAGTGGGTACATCATAACGGAGGCTTCAGAAAACTGCAAAGTCGGCATGACTCTGTGAGTTAAGTGAAAAGATTCTTATATTAATCCTAACATATATATACCCATTAGTTTGTACTACTTCTAATATATATATATATATATATATATATATATATATATATATATATATATTGACTATTTACGCTCTCACACCCTGATTGAGCACTCTGGAAGAATGGTAGACTTTGAAAAACAGTAGCTACTCTGGGATCTACGCATCGTTCATTCAGAACACTCTCGGCTATTGAGCGTGTAAAATGATAATATACACGCTAAAAAGTCTGCCTCCTTCTACCGAGCGCCCATAGCCAGGAGGTAGAATCGCAGACTGACGTAAATTCGGTCGGGTTTCAATCCTGGGTAAAAGGCAATCGGCTGTCTAACCATACTGATGAGCTGTGATACAGCGAAACAGATCTGTATGCGGATGACTATATATATATATATATATATATTATAGTTTAGAACATGTACAAACTACAATCTACGACAAAATTGTACATTTTGTTTCGATATTGAAAGAACAATGTCTCATTAGTTAGTTAATAATGATGGTAATAAAATTGTTAATAGAAAATTTATAAAAATTCACGTCCTTCTATTATTGAAAAAATTTTCGTATAAGAGAAAGTGGATAGGAAAGAGGAGAAAACAAAAATTATTAGCTGTTTTTTCACAGCATGTCCTCGCTGACTGTGACAGACTATATATATATATATATATATATATATATATATACATACATACACACACTCATATATATATATATATATATATATATATATATATAGTGTATCGAGGCAGCAGATAATTTTCTAAACATATACTGTTAAATATAAGCGACAATAAATGTCTATTATGTTTAATCACGAGCCGTTCTAAACGTCGTATTTTGGCTTTAATTTCAGTTGAAAATAAAGACAAAAATTGTCCAACATTTGGATAATCTTTCATTAAGTTGCTTCTAAGCTTTCGGCTCACATGAACCATCTTCAGATGACGCGGTGTGACGTCATAGAACCGCATTACAAATTTACGAACTGCGTTTGCTATTTTTGGAAACCGTCATTGTTGCTTAGCAAAGTTTTATGTCAACACAAGATAAAATCGTCGCTGATGGTAGATGTTTTTATGTTAACGTCCTTGTAACCTTTCTGACGATAGGTCATGTGAGCCGAAAGCTTAGAACCAATTTAATAAAACTATCCAAATGTTAGAGAATTTTTGTCTTTATTTTCACCTGAAATTAAAGCCAAAATACGATGTTTAGAACGGCTCATGATTAAACATAATTGACATTCATTGTCTCTTATATATATATATATATATATATATATATATATATATATATATATATATACAAATGATTAAGGAACGAAGACAATAATTGCACCGTTCAAAACATTAATTTAAAACAGCGCCTCATATAAAAATAGAGCAATAAATATCTATTATTAATTAATATGTTAGAACATATTGGTGACTACAAACTACTGAAAAATTGTAAATTTTGTTTCGACGGTGATAGAACAATGTCTTATCAGGTAGTTAACAATGATGGTAATAAACGTTTTTATTTAAAAAGATTTTTCTTTCAAGAACAACGCTCTTTTATTTTGGGAAAAGTTTTTTTCCGCACGTGGTTAAAAAAGATTCAAAAAAGGAGAAAGAAAGTGGGAAGAAAAAATCAGAAAATAAGATGAGAAATCAAGAAAAAAAAGAGGAAAGGAAAGATAGGGAAGAAATAGAAAGTGAGAAGGAAAATAAGTAAGAACATATTGAGAGGGAAGAGCCAATAGAAACGGCTAAGAGAGAGTCATTTTAAAATTTGTCCGGAAATGAATTGCAGACAGATATTGACATCGGTTTTAATGTTTCAGCTCAAATCTTTTGGCATTAAAAAAAAATGATGAAATCACATACACAATCAGAAAAAACGATTTACAAAACGTAGTTCTCACACGTTTTAACATTATATATATATATATATATATATATATATATAATGTTAAATGACTATAGTATTTACGCTCTCACACCCTGATTGAGCACTCTGGAAGAGTAGGAGACTTTGTAAACAGTAGCTACTCCGGCATTTACGCACCGCTCATTCGATAATGAATTGGAGCACTCTAGCTATTGGGCGTGTTTATACGCGCTAAAAAGCCTGCCTTCTTCTACCGGACGCTCGTGGCCTAGGGGTAGAATTGCTGACTGACGCCGATTCGGTCGGGTTTCAATCCTGGGTTAGGAAGCGACCGGAGTCTAAGCCGTACTGATGAGCTGTGATACAGCGAAACAGATCTGTCTGCGGATGACTATAGTATATGTATATATATAGGAAAGAATATTAATAAAAGTTTTGAATTTAAAAACGTACTTTTTTAAACAGTATTTGTGTATTTTTATATTTCAGACCGTCCTCGGTCCTTCATCAGAAACAAGTGATTTTTAAATTAGAATTGGAAACGTATTTTACGATAGCGTCCGAATACTTTTTTGAAACAAAAAAGTATTCGGACGCTATCGTAAAATACGTTTCCAATTCTAATTTAAAAATCACTTGTTTCTGATGAAGGACCGAGGACGGTCTGAAATATAAAAATACAATAAAAATAAACAAATACTGTTTAAAAAAGTACGTTTTTAAATTCAAAACTTTTTATTAATATTCTTTCCTATACATATTAAGACAGTATACGTGGATGATCATCACTATATATATATATATATATATACAGTGGAATCTGCCGTATGTGAGCCTTTTAGTCAGTGACCACCTCTTGTTAACCGTTTTCTATGAATGGACTATTTGCTAATGTTAATATAGCCTTAGTGAGCGACCACCTCCGGAACGCAACCAGCAACTAACATCAACTAATGAAAATCACTGATCAAGCGACCGCTTTAAAAAATCCATTTTGGTCGTATAGTGCGAACTTCTAAATTAAGAGAAACTAAATGAGTAATCTATTTCGTTTTGATTTGATCTAAGCCGGGAACACTTCCTCATTGTTTTGTTATTATAGTGTTGTATCAAACTGTTATTTCTTGTTGAAATGTACGTTGCTTGAGTTCACCTCACGGTAAAACTCCGGCTGTTCTGTACACCATGTATTGCATTTGATATGTTCAAGGGATTTATCGCAGTCTCTGTACTGACTTGGATAAATTCAGGGATTGGGAAAATCACGATTATGTCCCTTTCTCAAATGTCTATCTCTTTTGTTCCTTTACTTTTTAGTTTATCTATCTACTCTATTTCTATCTGGGTAAATCTATCTCTATTTTTTTCCATGTATTATCGCAGATTCTCTTTTGCTATCACTCACTTCTAAGAAAAAAAACTGCAACCGTATACTTTTAAGTCCACTTAATAAATATTTTTTGTGAGTAAACGACCGTTGTAAATACGTTTTTTTTTTAATTTTAAAATAAATTATGCTGAATACATTTCTTTCATTTTCTTATGTTCTCATTTATTTATTACCAGATTACATGATAAAATTCTAATATGTACATTTTGATGAGTGGAATATACGTTCTTGGCGTAAATAGGTCATGACTATGAGCCTTTAGTGAGCCACCACCTGTCGTATACGACCATTTTTGATGGCAGTAGGGATGGTTGCGTACGACAGGTTCCACTGTATATATACAACGTTAAACGTTTCTCTTCAAACGACCGACAAGGAAGATTTTATTCATTTTTTTATTTAATTTTTTCAGTATACATATATGTTTCCTTTTTTGCTGGAGATAAGGAATGTAGAGATGTTCCACAATTATTGACCCACTTTCAGCCACTTCTTTAGCCATTGTCAGTTGTTGTTCACGAGTTTTTCGGTATGTTCTTTATTTTGAGCACAAAGGAAACATGTAAGAATACGGTAAAAATTATTATAATAAAGAAGGATGGGGCAACAGTTACCGGTCTCCATGTAATGTTATGTGAATTCTAAAACAAAATTGATATATATCAATCATCACAGGAAACCATTCCTGTCCTCCATAATCACGGACCAAGTAAGTCTACCTGAAAGAAATATACTGCGGATTTACCCTATCTTCCGATCTCCAAGTGAAACGATTACATTGAGTCAATAGCTAAATCCACTGCTGGGAAAGTTGGGTCACTGTCTCGGGCCAGGAGGTTTTTCTGCCTGAATCCATCTTGCACATATACAAATCGACCACCCGTCCGTGCATAAAATACTGCTGTTGTATATGGTCAGGCGTCCCCGCTGTTCATCTCAGTGTTCTCGACGGGCTCCAAAGGAGAATCTGTAATGGGATAGGTACCGACTTGGGGTTCGACTCCAGCCACTTTATCACTGGGGGATGTGGCTTCCCTCTGTCTGTTCTATAAATATTTTCATGGGTTCTGCTCCGAAGAACCTTAGTCACTGGTGCCCTGCCACTGGAGTTTACTCGTGCAACCAGACTGGCAACAAGGCTCCACCCATTCACAGTTGGATCAACCAAATGTAGGCGACAATTCTCCTCCAACAGCTTCTTTTCTCGCACTTTCCGCATGTGGAACTCTCTTCCATATTCTTGCTTCCCTGACGGCTACAACCTCCAGAAATTTAAATGCAATGTCAATACCCATCTATTATCTACTTGACTCCAGTCCTTTCTACATCACACTGTATATCTTTTCCTTTCTCTCTACCTTTGCAACTGTCATCACACCTGTATTCCCATCCTTCTCTTGCTCCTTTCTCTGACAACCCCTGTAACTGGCTCGTCTTTCTTTTTACTTTTCTCCTATCTAATCTTTTACTCTTATGTAGCACCCCCCTGCGCATCACTAGCTTTACCGCATTGCTTGGGGTGAAATGATTTTAAAAATATCTTAGAAGCATTCCCGAATTTTTTTTCCCGCTCGATAGTTTGTACAAAAATTAAAGCGTGCCACATATTAGTAGGTATTCAGCAAATTATCAAAATGGCTTCTGCATTGATCTGTGGTTATTGTTCAAACAGATGGTTGCTCGTTTATGTTTTCTCTACACATGAAAGTGCCAATTTCGAACAAGACATTTACGGGCGATGAAAACTGGATAGATCGCTAGATTTTCAAATAAATGAAAACATTACTACGCCAATGACCGTTGTCAGTAACTCGAACTAAATGCAATGTACACATGAAAAATATTTTTTTTCTGTATTTGGTGCGATTCAAAGGGATTTTTAAAGCGAATTGATAGATCTTAGATAATAGCTAAAACCGACATTAAGCATTTGAATCGTTTGTAAGAAATATTATAACATTCAATATTTTTTGTTCAAGCAATATAATCCGGTATTTATTTTTTATTTTTATTTATTTATTTTTGGCGTGACAAAAATGTGATATCTGTTCTCTTATATAGCGGCGAATACTGGAAAATTTCCTCAAAGATGAAGGAAAGACCCGAAGCAACAGAAATGTGGTTATACAGAAGGATGCTGAGGATAAAATTGTAAGCAACGACGACGTTTTGAAGAGAATGAAAACGAAAAGTAAAGTTATACTTAACACCAGAAAGAGGCAGCTGAAGTTTCTGAAACTCGTAATGAAGGAGAATGGGCTTGGAGAATCTTATACTCACAGGGCGAAAAGAGGCAAAGAAATATATTCGACGGGTTTCAACAAATGGATGGCAGAGTAGGACTTGGGAGAAATGACTGGACAAAGTATATTAAGCACAACAAGAGACAGGAAGATACGGAGGTCCATGATCGTCTATGTCCTGAAAGGACACGGCACATAAAAGAAGAATAAAGACACACGCAAAGCAGTTGTTTCAGTTCTTCCACAAACGGCGTATTCTCCAAACCTCACACCTGCAGAATATTTTTTAATTTTGTTCTATTCAATCCTGTGTCTGTAGACCCCTACGATTCTCTATCGGCGAGTCTGGGCGCACAAATAACCCCTGAAAAGTAACCAGATTCGCCCATGTTAACAGAAGAGTAATTCATGAATTATTTTTATATTTGAAAAATCTTTATTTACAAAAAAATAGTTGCTAGAGACACCAAGCACATGGCTTCCATATCGAAGTCAAATTTTTGTCAAATTTGATATTTGAAACTCCATAATCTTTAAGAAAGAATAGATTTTTTTTTTTAATCGTATCACCCCGAGCAAAGCGGTAACGCCACTGATGTGCAGGGGGCTACGTAATAGTGAAAAGATTGGAAAAGATAAAGCCGGAAACCACATCCTAAACAGGGAACAAGGGATGAGCCTCTTAACCTGTTCAATAGACATGGGTGGAGTGTGAACCGGGCGATAGATAGATCTATCTACTCCAATTGAAAAAAAAAAACAAAGTGAGAAGATTGGAAAAGAGAAAGCTAGAAACCACATCCTAAACAGGGAACAACGGATGAGCTTCTTAACCTGTTCAATAGACGTGGGTGGAGTGTGAACCGGGCGATAGATAGATCTAGCTACTCCAATTAGATCTATCTACTCCAATTAGATCTATCTACTCCAGTAGATAAACCGTTCCATTTTGACTTCCTCAAGGAATTTCAGTAAACCAATATCGTTCCCTCCAAAATAATAGATTCCTGAGTGGGCATCTTCAGTCACTTTCCCACAATCGTAATATGCCTTCCCTGTGCCTTTTCTATAAATTTATTTCATGGTAACTGTTCTGGCGAACTTTCCTCTATGATACCTAAAATCATTTATTTTGTGATGTAGCTCGACCACGTGACATACGGTTCACAATATGTTGCATCGTGGAGGAATGTCCGTGTAGGATGCCAACACCTAGTGAGCTGAGGAGGCAACGACCGTGCTGGCCGTCAGCTGCCGACTCCACTGTCGCTACTCGATATTAGTCCTTTATTTATTGTATGGTATTGTGGAAGAACCTCAATACACAGATATAAGTAAGTAATACGTATATTCTCGGTAGATAGAGTAGTACACGTTCTTGTAGTGTGGCAATAGCTAGTAAACTGAGCAGACAACGACCGTGCTAGCCGTCAGCTGCCGACTTCACCGTCACTACTCGATATTAATCCTTTATATATTGTGTTGTATCGTGGAGAAACGAGAATACACAGATATAAGTAAGTAATACGTTTATTCTCGGTAGATACAGTAGTACACGTTCTTGTAGGGTGGGAACAACTCGTAAGCTGAGTAGACAACGACCGTGCTAGCCGTCAGCTGCCGAGGCAACTGTCACTACTCGATATTAGTCATTTATATATTGTGAGTCGTATGTCACGTGTTCGAGCTACGTCACAACAATTTGAAAGAAATATCCGGGACAATTTCCTCAACGATGAAAGAAGACTCGAAACAAAAGAAATGTGGCTTTACGGAAGTACTCAGTCCCATGTTATCCTTAATACGCAGTACTCCATTGGAAACGAGGTTTATACAATCGATCTGCTTAGCTTTAGCAGCAAGTTCTATGTTAACAGTTTCTTCTCATGCAATTCTCGCTTGTGAAACTCTTTTCAGGCTTTTTTTTTGCTTTCCAGCCAATTTTGATCCTTAAAAATTTGAATACAATGTCAACGTTAGTTACTACCGTCTTCTATTTTGTTCTTGTTCTTTAATGTTTCTTGTTTTCTTATTCATTCAAACCCAGTAACCTGTGACCTTATTGACTTGCTTGGAGTGAAATAAATAAAACAACTTGAAATGAAAACTGCTTCCGCTAATCTTATTTAGGAATGCAGAAATTTCATGACTAATTTCTTCTTCTTCTTCTTCTTCTTCTTCTTCTTCTTCTTCTTCTTCTTCCTTCTATGTGCTCTATCCTTTCAGGGTGTAGGCAAATGGCTTTCCATGTCTCCCTATTCTTGGTGGCTATTGATATGTTTTTTTCCTGTTACGCCAGGGAAACCACGGTTCCGTCATCCACCTAATCAGATCCTTCAAATATGTTATCCGCTGCCTTTCTCTGTTTCTTTTTTCCCTTTTTTCTATATGTCCTGTCAGTATCTGGTTCTCCAAGCCCTCCTTCCTCATTGCATGTCCCAGGAAGTTCAATTGTATCTTCCTGATGCTCAGTATTAGTTTTTTTTTCAATGCCTATTAGACCTTAATGTGTGCTCTAGAGTTTTTATTATTTTACAAGTAAGCTATAAATGTTAAAAAACTCCGTCGGCTCTAACAACTTGAAGGTATGGTCAAAACCCTCGAAGTATTCATTATATAAAACCATGGATATTTATATCTTAATGTGCACAAGTATGAGCATTGGATATCGGCTCGGAATGAAAAATCGGAGAGCCGAGTTCGAATACTAGGTGAATTCGTTGCATTCACTTACGCAAAGTCAGTCAGTTAGTTAAGTGCCATACGTGATACACGCTTGGGCGATCATGTCTCGAAAGAGACATGACTGACTGGGCAGAATATTATCCCACAGTAGGTTGCCATTGCTTTCTGCGGTAGACTGGTTGCCGACCAAGGCTATAGAACCCAATCTGTCCTGTTATTTAACCCATAACTGGAAGGAAGTGACGGATTAATACCTTTCCCAAGGGTATTTGCGCGTAAGTGAATGCAATGAATTCGTATCGAATTCGAACTCGGCTCCCCGACCTTGTTCCGAGTCGATATCCAATGCACCACAACGCACATACACTTACGCACAAATACCTTTAAAAAAGGTATGAATCTATCTCTTCTCTCTCCAGCTATGAGTTGAATACCGATTGAGTACTGTTGGCAACCAGTTTACCTCAGAAATAATGGTAACCTCCTGTGGGGATAATCTTCTACCTAGTCAGTCATAGATCGAACGAGACACGTATGGCAATTAACTGAAAGACATAAGCGCATCAATTGTGGAGTAACTTAATAGAAAATCAAATAATTTTGATGATTGAATAATAATTCGATGGATTTATATGAAAAAGATTTTTTTCTAAAGCAGTATAAGTTATTGTTGTAGAGTGGCTGACATCTCTGCAGCACTCTCAATGATGAAATGGCCCATATCTGAAATGGTCTATTTAAGTAAAAAATACTAGCATTCGAGGCGTAATATTCGCGTGTCATTCGAGTAATATTCGAACTGATTACTTCGGTGACTATTGCGATTTAAATCCCTCCTCTTGGTAAAATTATAGTTTTTAATCTCATTACTTTAGTAGATCTTCTTAGACGACTCATTTTTCCCGACATCGGAAATTGATATCCCCGATATTCTATCGAATCTGATCAAAAACCGATATTTAGCCACCAATATGGCTCATTTTCTCCAATTTTACTCCCGCTGGATACGATAAGTTTTCATGGACTTAATTAAGTTAGCTTATCCTTCGATGACTTATTTGACTCGGATATTGGAAATCGATACACCGATATTCTATCGGGTCTGATCAAAATCAGGATTTCAGCCCTTTTATTTCGGTTTTTGCTTCGGGATTTGGCTCTAAGTAGGTATAATTGTAGTTCTTAGTCTCAGCCATGATACCATTTACTCAGAGGACTTATTTAGTCTTCAAAATTGAGTTTGCGAGGGAAAACTTATCTGACATCGATACCAGGAAATCAAAATTTGACTTACATCCATTCATTTTTCTTTCAATCTACGGTTTCGCTTTAACTGGAAACAACTATTGGTTTTTTAGTCTTTCGTGCCAACGTCCAAAGAGTCTGAGCTCCAGGACCATGGGTTAGTTTTAATGCTTTCATTACACCAGAGCAACGCCGGGTTTTAATAAAAACGAACTTTTTTTTTAATCAAAATGATTTTTATTATTAATAAGAGGAAAGATCAAAATAATTTGTAATTATTTTCAAAATTTTTTAATTCCTTCTAACATTTGCAAAATTTTGGCAGAAAATCTTGTTTTGATTTGAATTAGCGGGTAGTGAAAACGTTACGACTGTTTACAATGGAAAACGTAATGATTACATGACCCATTTTTTCCGGTGACAAACACATTAATTTGAAAATAATTGTCGGATTTTAATAAAACTTTGAGTACTCATTCACATATGAATGAAATTATTTTTGAAACTATTATTTTTTTAAAATCTTGGTAAAAATATTTGTTTACCTCTGTTACCCCCCACCTTCACGTAAATCCATGAAATTTTAATAAATTTGGTGTTGAGGTCTATAATTTTGTTAGTTAACGTAGGACTCATTGAGGAATATAAATAAACTATTTTTTTTTTTAAATTTTGCCTCTGTCTACGAAAATCTGCTCCGAAGAGTAAAATAAAAAATGTATATATCTGTATGTGTGTTTTTGTTTTGGTGTGCGAGAGAGAGAGAGAGAGAGAGAGAGAGAGAGAGAGAGAGAGAGAGAGAGAGAGAGAGAGAGAGAGAGAGCACGCACTCGAGCGTGGCTGTTTTCCCTTACTAACTGGTAAGTAACAAAAGTAAAGGCTCATTTAATGCCGAAATAATACGCTTACATAAGTGCTCTTCCCTGTTATGCGAGATACGAAAATCTTGATACGCCTTTCATTGAACATAAACATGAAATCTAATTTTTGTTTGAAAATAACGCGTTTTCACAAAGAGAAAAATATTGACAGCGAAAAAAGAAAAAAACAAAAAAAAACAAAAACAATATCCTGGTAAATAAACGAACGTCAAAACAAGTTTCTGTATTAGGGAGAAAATAAAAAAAACAGATATATGTAGAAACGAACAATCAAGCACACACATACATGTGTGTGTGTGTATGTGTGTGTGTGTGTGTGTGTCTGTGTGTGTGTGTGTAAAACAGTCTTTCTGTTATACATGTTCCATTTCATGTGACTACAAGGAAAATTTAGCAAACATGATCTTTCATGTCCGCAAAAAACAAACAAACAAACAAAAACAGGACAATTTTTCCCATGACACCGTTTTTTATTAATTCTCGGTAATGTTTTAAATTTAACATGCGATGGTTAGAATTGGAATAAAAACTTAAACATATGTTGAAAGTGAATTTATACGTTTTATCTTTTTGATAATTTACAACAAACATATTAAACGCCATTAATTCATTAGATTATTTATTTGCAACAATAATGTTTTATTCGTGGTGAATTCTCTTTTCTTCATTGACTGGCTCCGGGCTGATGAAAAGACCATTGAACCTAGGTGAAAATTTACATTGTCCAATGAAAAGGGAGCGGCTTACCAACTAAGGAACAGTAACGAGCCGATGTCAAATCGTTTTTTGATCTAAAGAGGCAGACAAAGTTGAATCAACAGAGAGAGAGAGAGTGAGAGAGAGAGAGAGAGAGAGAGAGAGAGAGAGTCCCACGCGTTTCCAGTTTCAAATTACACGTTGGATACATTATCAGCTCTAATGGGAGGCAGGTGAATTTCAAAGAACTCTATTCAACTTCTAAGCTAGTTACCTTAAAATATATCTTTTTATTAATATTGATTACAACCGTATAACTTTTATGCGAGAAACGAACTCTTTCAATTTGTTTTATGCATTTTGGAATATTACTTCGAGTCCCATGATTTAATATGAACATTTTATCTTCTTGACAATTCATCAAAACTACGAACCTTTAATGTTTGATTACTTTTCCTGAAACAAGCTACTGAAACTTTAAATGTGTAAATTTGTAAAGAAATACGTTATTGTATTTCGTTAAAAATAACTTGTGTGCTTCCTGGTCATTATCCCTACATACTTTATATTTTGCAACTTTCTAAAACTAATACGATTAAAACTAATGCACTTGATTATAAATCATTTTCCAATCTACGTCGGTTCTCCGTGTAGGGCTAGAAAATTTTTCCCGTCTGAAACAATCCTGCACATATACAAATCTACCATCCGCCCGTGCATTGAATACTGCTGCCATATCTGGTCGGGTGTGCCTGCTATTCACCTAGGGGTCTTTGACAAAATCCAACGGAAAATCTGTAATGTGATCGATCCCGACTTGGCAGCTCGGATACAGCCACTTTCTCACCGGCGCAATGTGGCTTCCCTATGTCTCTTCTATAAATACTTTCACAGCTTCTGTTCATATGAATTTAGCTCAATGGTACCCCCTATATATGAATTTACTCGAGCTACAAGTTTAGCAACTAGGTTCCACCCTTTAATTGTGAAACCAATAAAATGTAAACGCAAATTCTACTCCATCAGCTTCTTTTCTCGCACTTCCCACCTGTGGAATTCCCTTCTGTTTACCTGCTTTCCCGACAGCTACAATCTTCAAGAATTCAAATGTAAAGTCAATAGTCATCTCATTTATCACTAACTTGCTTCCTCTCTCTCATCCTCCTTTCTCCGTCCACTCCACTCTCATCAGTATTCTCATCTTTCTCTTTCCCTCTTCCTGATACCCCCTGTAACCTGTCACTCTTCCTCATAACTTTCCTTCTATGTGACCTCCTGCTCAAAAGTGGCAATAAAATGTCTTGCTTGGGGCGATATGATGATAAAAACAAATCTATAAAGAAATGAATGTGAAAACAATACTTTGTTCATAAATTCACAAACATTTAGTAAATTATTAAAATATGGGAACCGTCCATATATATATATATATATATATATATATATTGTTACGTGGTAAGTGTAACATAAGAAAAAAGGATTGACCAAAACTCAGAGATAAAAATCACTTACAAATATTTAATTTACAAAAAGAATTAAATAAAAATATTTACAAATATACAGTTTTGCATTTAAATAGAAAACAGAGATTACTACTGACAGAGTGACGGGTAAGTGTTACGAAGGGGAAGGAACGTGTCAAACATCTGTACCCAGTTAAGACAGCGAAAAAGTTTAATTAATATACTTTTTGGAATTTCCTTAAATGTGTTTATAAAGAATAATTATTAGTTTGGTCAATGAAAGAGTCAAAAATATCTATTTACCCTTTTAGTTCCACAAGTTTCTCTTTCAGATTTTAGTTGATCATCAACTTTTCTTAGAGATTCTTTCGGCTGGGTGCACAGATCCACGATTCGGGCCGGAGTTGATAATGTCAGCAAATCCTGTTAACAACTATCTACTCTCTCAACCAAAACCTATTTTTATATGGGCTAACACCTAATTTGCATATTTCTAAAATTATTTAGAATTCTCTCGATTTTACTGCAATATTCTGTCATCTTCCAAAACGTTCTATTCCTAATTTCTCTATTTAACAACTACTTCATGAATTAAAACTTTTTTTGTAATAACAAGTAGGATTCAATAGAATCCCTTACTATAACTTTTTATACATTATTAATATTATTTTTATACATAAATGCATCCTTGTAACAATATATTTAAAGGATATATTTAAAACATTTACTTTTTAGCGAAGTAGATTAAGTGCTATACTTTTTGGAAATCCTTAAATGTGTATATAAAGAATAATTTCTAGTATGGTCAATGAAAAGGTCAAAAAAATCAATTTACCCATTTTAGTTCCATGAGGTTCTCTTTCAGGTTTTAATTGGTACACAACTTTTCTTAGAGATTCTTTCGGCTGGATGCACAGATCCACGAATCGGGCCGGAATTGATAATGTCAGTAAATCCTGTTAACAACTAGCTACTCTCTTCCCATAAACCTATTTTTATAGGTGCTAACACCTAATTTACATATTTCTAGAATCTTCTCCAATTCTTTAGATTTTACTTGAACATTCTAGAATATTCCAAAACGTTCTATTCCTAATTTCTCTATTTAACTTCATGAATTAAAAGTTTTTTGTAATAACAAGTAGGACTCAATAGGATTCCTTACTAAAAACTTTTTATCAATTATTAATATTATTTTTATATATAAATGCATCCGCGTAACAATATATACGGACCGCTGAGCAAAAAAGGACTGTCTGTGAATGACTATATATATATATATATATATATATATAGTGTATCGAGGCAGCAAATAATTTTCTAAACATATACTGTTGAATATAAGAGACAATGAATGTCTATTGTTTAATCATGAGCCGTTCTAAACGCCGTATTTTGGCCAAATTAAAGCCATAATACGACGTTTAGAACGGCTCATGATTAAACATAATAGACATTCATTGTCTCTTATATTTAGCAGTATATGTTTAGAAAAAAATATATATAAAAAAAATAGAGAGAGAGAGAGTGAGAAAGAGAGAGAGAGAATGAGAGCAATGTTAGGCGTTTCTTTATAAGGAAACATTCGGAATATATATGAGCGTTCCTAAAATAATTGAAAAAATAATGACATTTGATTTCTGTATTTATAAGTATTTGTTGCAAAATATAATCCTTACATTTGCTAGATAAAGTCTATCAGAAGACGAAACACGGATTCAAACGCTTCTCCGACAATTCGATACCACTTTTCATTAGAGCCAAATCTCCTTCCCTGGAGAGATTTTTGAGTTCTGCAAACAGCCAGTAGTCGCTGGAGGCCAGATCTAGAGAACAGTGTGGATGCGGAAGCAGTTCGAAGCGCCATTCATGTAGTTTTGCCATTGTTGCGATCGACTTGTGACACGGTGCATTGTCTTGATGATAGATCACTTTTTTTAAATCTACCATCCGCCCGAATATTGAATATTGCTGCCATATCTGGTCGGGTGCCCCTGCTGCTCTCCTTGGGCTTCTTGACAAAATACAAAGGAGGATCTGTAACGTGGTTGATACTGACTTGGCAGACTGGCTGCAGCCGCTCTCTCACCGGCGTGATGCGGCTTCCCTGTGCCTCTTCTACAAGTATTTTCATGGCTTCTGCTCCGATGAGCTTAGATCACTGGTGCCGCCTAAGCAGGAATTTACACGAAATACTAGATTAGCAACTAGGTCCCACCCTTTTACAGTTAAACAAATAAGATGTAACCGTTAATTCTACTCCAACAGCTTCTTTTCTCGTGTTTCCCGCCTGTGGAACTCCCGACAGTTACAATCTCCAGGTGTTTAAATGTAGGGTCAATAGACACCTCCTATCACACTAACTCCCAACTATTCTCACAACACTCTCATCTACCCAACCCTCATTCTCAGTATCCTTACCCGCCTATCACCCACCCTCTGACATTTCCTATATTTAATCATCCTTTCTCCACTCTACGTAGCCCCCTGCGCAGTAGTGGCAGTGACATGCCTTGCTCGGGGTGAAACGCTTATAGAAAAAAAAAAAATTTCTGGCCGATTTCTTTTTTGCGATGTCTTCCTTCAAACGCACCAAAAATGCTTTATAATATTCACTATTGATAATTCTTCTTTTCTCAATGTAATCGATTAACAAAATACCTTGCCCATACCAAAATACGGAGGCCGTCCATTGTCAAATATTTACGCAAAAATCTTCTTGTTGCTTTTAAACAGTAGTAGACATCGCTCTGAATCGTCGACGCGTTGTTGTTTTCGATCGACTGGAAGCAAACACGACACCTAATCTAGAAACTGATTTCTTACAAAGAATACATATTAATGTTTATACTAATCTATTCTAAAAAAATTATCGATATTAAATAACACATTGAGATTGATATGCCGTAAAACAAAATAAACCCAAACCCTGATCTAAAAACTGATTTCTTACAAAGAATACATATTCTATTCATACGAATTTATTGTAAAAATTTTATCGACAATTCGGTAATAACCAATTCGGTAATTCAACCTCAATCAGAAATAGACAAGAAGGAAAGAAGGACTTGGTGAATTTAACACCCACAGGACATTTAATGCCGATAAGATTTTTACAATAGATTCGTACGAATAGAATATGTATTCTTTGTAAGAAATCAGTTTGTAGATTTGGGTTTAGGTTTATTTTGCTTTACAGCATATCAACGTCAATGGGTCATTTAATGCCGACAAGATTTTTACAATAGATTCGCATGAATAGAATATGTATTCTTTGTAGGAAATCAGTTTTTAGATCAGGGTTTGGGTTAATTTTGTTTTACGGCATATGGGTTATTTAATGTCGACAATGTGTTCTTTATTGTCGACAAGACTTTTACAAAAGATTCGTATGAATCGAATATGTATTCTTTGTAAGAAATCAGTTTATAGATCAGTGTTTATGTTTATTTTTTTTACGGCTTATCAACCTCAACAAGATTGGTATAAATATATATATATTTTTTGTAAGAAATCAATTTGTAGATCAGGTTTAATTGACGTATTTTTGTAAAGAGTGTTTTGCCGAGTGTCAGATATATTACTGGTATACAGTGGTGATTGTGGAACTCGGAAAGTTGGGGGCACTTAGGGACCGAGATTTTTCTGATGGAGTGTCGCGGGATGGGTTTCAGGCAGCGTTTTCTTTTCATTTTCGTACTACATCACCATCATATACACAACTTAGGAATGTGTTTGAATGTAATTATGTTAATTAATTAAATTACTGAAAAATAAAACACAACGGAAAAAGTGCTAAAAATCAGAATCAGAGACTGATCAGTTTCATAAAT
The DNA here is from genome assembly GCA_037127315.1 of Ascarosepion bandense. NCBI lineage: Eukaryota > Metazoa > Mollusca > Cephalopoda > Sepiida > Sepiidae > Ascarosepion > Ascarosepion bandense. The sequence continues at coordinate 1,208,284 of JBBBDQ010001884.1, forward strand.
TTTTGAAGCTCATGAAACTAGAGGGGGAGGCAACCGAGGGGGTCAGCCAAAATTCTGGTTAGGCCTTGACCCCTTCTTGGCTCCGTAAATCGCCACTGCTGGTTTATAGAATTTTTCTTCAAAAATATATTACAGGTAACATTTTTTTCTTCAAAAGTTTTTTGTTAGTTCTATTTTTCTTCATAAATATATGGCAGGTAATTTTTTTTTTTCAAAACATATTGCTGTTAATATTTTTTTCTTTAAAAATATATTGCTTGTAATATTTTTCTTCAGAAATTTCCTTAGTAATATTTTTCTTCTTAAATATATTACTAGTAATGTAATTTTTTTTCTTTCAAAAATGTATTACTGGTAATATTTTCTTTCTCAAAAATGTATTGCTAGAATTTTAACTATAAAAATCTGTTTTTATACTTTCATAGTGTTATGACCCCATAGCTGGGACCATAACAGATGCTACCACCCCGGATCAGCGTGGATCTGGGAACAACATCAATTAAAAGATGGTTCCATGCTCCTCAAAATTTCCCAATTTAGGCTTTGTTACCGGGTGCAGTTTATCCGTCATACCCAGGACGCAGGAAATATTTCAGATTCAATAGAATAGATGCGAAAATGGATTATACAGAAGGATGTTGAGAATAACCTGTACAGATCGCACAAGCAACGGAGTTTTAAAGAAAATGTATAGAGAAAGGAATCTTCTATTCAGAATCAGAAATATACAAGAAGGAAAGAAGACTTGGAGAATTTAACACCCACAGGACATCGGGACACAGGTAGGCAGCCGGTCACCTAACTGCCGAGCTTTTGTGAATGGATGGCAGAACAGCGAGTTAGAGGGATTCCAAAAAGACAAACGTTTTTAAGGAAGTGGTGAAGAGTCATAATCGTCTATCTTTTGAATCAGAATGTAGCTGAATAAGAATACCTTCAATACCTTAACATTTTATTTCATCCTTTTTTTTTTTTACAATAACTTTTTTTTCTTTTTGTATCCATGTCGTAAATTCCCCATCGCTTGTAGAATTCTCATTTGAATTCTGTTCCTACCCATTCATATCTATGTCGTCTTTTGATATATTGGCACTTACACGATCACAACATCATCTCTCTGAACTTCAATCTTCATCAACTAACTCTAGTTACCGCTTCTACTTCACCCTAACTTTGCTTTCCTCTTTATTCCCCCCCCCCCTACTGTTTATCCAAACATTCTTTTTATGTCTCTATCACCTTCTCCGTCATTCCGTAACTCTGTTTCGTCTTGGAGGCGCTTCGTCTGCTTAACACGCGAGGCCGCGTATCCGTAACCAATGGCAGGCGCTGCTAAGTTTGCCTGAAGAAAATTAAAATCGACATCTTACTGCTAAAAGTCACACGAAAGCCGTGAAAAGTATATCAGACGTGGCTGGAGCTGCCATGTTCTGAAACAATGGCTCGGATCACAAGCTTACACCATCTGCCAATAGGGGAGGGCATGGGTTTCTTGAATTGTCTATTTCGACTTTCTTTCCCGCATCGCTCGTCCCGCCTTCTTACTCTTCAGGACTTCTTTCTTTTTATTTCTCTCTCTCTCTCTCTCTCCATCTTCCTCTCTCTCTTTCTTTCTCTTTCTCTCTTACTCTCTTCGTCCACACACACACACACATAAAACACACACACACAGAATTAATGTGCATTTATATACACACTGAGAAGACATCACACAAACGTAATCTCTCTCATTCTCTCTCTCTCTCTCTCTCAAACACACACACACACACACACACACACACATATATACATATATATATATATATATATATAGACATAGAATAAAAAGCATTGAAAAAATTTACATACGCACACTCAAGGGACAGCATAGAAACCTACAATAACTCTATGCACACACACACACACACACACACACACACACACACACACACACACACACACACACACACACACACAAACATACACACACACACACACACACAGAATCATACATACTGATGAAAAAGCGTAAAAACGACTAGTAAATCTACCCACACGCACACACAGAGAAACGGTATTGAAATATACATTTAAGCGTGTACACGCAGAAATAATAATTCGACACTAAAAAGCACACAAATACACACTTGCGTACACATATACACATCTACATGCATTGCAAGAGAGGTGCATGCAATCACCTCCTACTACTCATCTTCATGGCCCGTCCTCCTTCCATCTCTCCTCCACCGTTCGGCTCTATTCAAAGATTTCTTCCCGCCACTATTCTTAACGCGCTGCCCGCTTTCCCGCCTTTTCCTTATTATTCTTGCTCTTCCTTCTGCCCGCCCCCATCATAATGACACGACAACCTTTTAACTTACAGCTTCACTATTGCATCTTTGGTGTTTTTGTGCAACTGCTCTTGTTGTTGTTGTTGTTGTTAGGGTGACAAGGATTTTTTAAAAAATTTGTTTTTGTTTTTTCTTTGCTTTGTTACACTGTGTACGTGTTATTTGACGTGAAAATATTTTGTTTGCCACACACCCCAACTCACACACCCCGCACCGCTTTCATACATGGCTTGAAATTATTTTGCTTTCTGACTTCTGGCTGTTGGCTTCAAATGATTTGGTTTTTATCTTCCTTCCCTGCTTTTTCCTTCTTTTTTTTTTTTTTTTTTTATATCCGCTCACTATCGATTATATTTGGGTTTTTCTTCTTCTTGTTCTTCTTTTTCTTCTTCTTTCTTCTTCAAGCTATAGGCTATTCTTAAATTCTTTCACGCTTTATTTTTTCTCCTAATCCGTTAAGTTTTCTTTCTTTCTTTCTTTCTCATTGCCAATTCCACGTGCCATCATTAAATTCTTAATATTTTTTCTCTCAAACCTTCTTCTTCTTTTCAAGGTGTAGGTTATTCTTATATTAATTCACTATTCTTTTTTGATAATCCTTTCACATTTTCTTTCTTTCTTTCTTTCCTTCTTTCCGTCTTTCTTTTTTTCTTTCTTTCTTTCTTTCTTTCTTTCTTTCTCATTAGCAATTCCACGCGCCATCAATAAATTCTTAATATTTTTCTCTCAAACTTTCTTCTTCTTCTTTTTTCTTCTTCTTCGTCTTCTTTTTTTTTCTTCTTTTCAAGGTGTAAGTTATTCTATTATTTCAATCTTCTTTTTTGATAATCCGTTAACTTTTTCTTTCTTTCTTTCTTTCTTTCTTTCTTTCTTTCTTTCTTTCTTATTAGCAATTCCACTAGCCATCAATAAATTCTTAATATTTTTTCTCTCAAACTTTCTTCTTCTTCTTCTTCTTCTTCTTCTTCTTCTTCTTCTTCTTCTTCTTCTTCTTCTTCTTCTTCTTCTTCTTCTTCTCCTAGCTATACGTTGTCTATTTCTCTTTCATGTCCATTTGTTGCTTTCCTTTTATTCTTTCTTTCTTTCTTTCTTTCTTTCTTTCTTTCTTTCTTTCTTTGTCCTCTCTTTCATATAGTTTCTTAATTCATTTTTAAAAACGCTCTCTGCCAGTGAATTTTCCCTCTTTAATCGTTTGCTTCTATCTTGTACTCTTTATTTTCGTTTATCCATTTCTATCTGCCTTTCTTTCTTTCTTTCTTTTTTTTTCGTTCTTTCTTTCACTTTCCACTGATGAATTTTCCTTCTCTTATGAAAAATCTTTTTCTTTTCACTCTTCTTCTTTTTCTCTCATCAAGTTTATTTACTTACTTTTTCTTTTTTCTATTCGCTTCGCTTCTCTCTTCGTAGCTCATCATCATCATCATCATCATCATCATCTCCTTCTTTTTCTTCTTTTTTCTTTTTCGCCTTATCAAACGATTTTACTTTATCGTCATTACTCTCAATAAATTCTTTCTTAATTTCTTTTTTTTCCCCCTTCAATCAGCCTTCTTTCGTTCACTTTGCATTTTACTCTATCCATTTTCTTCTCTCTTAATATATTTTGTCTGTCTGTCTGTCTTCTTTTTCTTTTATTCCTATTACCTTCGCTAAAACCACACTTTCGTTTCTTCACTCCTGTTACTCCCTGTTTGACTTTACCTTTCGCAATAAAGCCGTTTTTGGTTTTTTGACGAATATTTTTATTTCTATTTTAAAGGTGGTGGAGTTTGTTTTCTATCTTTCTTTACTAATTGTTATATATTTTCATCTTTCCTTTCTTGGCTTTCCATCTTCCATCTGTTTCCTTTCAACCCTTTTTTTCATGTGATTTTACTTGATTGTATATTTTTTTTTCTACCTTTTTTTCGTCTCACATTCAAAGTTTTCTTGAGTTTTAATTCTTTTAGGTATTTTTTTTATTTTATTGCTTTTTTTTGTAAAATATTTCCTTAGTATCATTCCTTTTTACTTCCTGCTGTTTGTTTTTCGTTTTTGTTTTTTAGTTGTTTTCCCACAACTTCATTTTGATTTTTTACTTTTTGTCTTTTTCTTTATTTCTGCCGTTGTTCAGTTTTTCGGTGTAATTCTTCAATGTTTTTGGCTTTAGTTTGTTTTCATTTCTTTCATTCCATTTGCTTTCGTGTCAATATTGTCCATCATTTTCTGATTGCAACGACATTTCTAATTTTATTGATTTATTTTTCAATTTCGATCTTCTTTATGTAAAATGTTTTTTTTTCCGTTTTTTCTTCTTTTTGTCTACTACAGGGTGATTGAAAAGTAACTTCCCCATTTTAAAATACTTATAATTTATCTATTAAGTATAATTTTTACAAGAAATAAATATGAAAGGAAAGCGTTTGAGATGAGGTTTTAATTAAAATTCAAAATGGGCACCAGATTTCGATACTGGCTTGTCAAGCCGCCCAGGAATCGCGTCAACTGATTTCACCAGGAACTCTTGTAGTATGGAAGACATAACCTCTTGTATTCGCCCTTCAATTCTTCAACAGTCTTGATTTGGTATAGTAGATTTGCTTCTTTAACCAAACCTAAAAATATTCACTGGGTATTAAATCATGACTCAAGGCTGGCCATTAATTCATAAATTATGGAGTTACTTTTCAGTTATCCTGTATATGACACACCAACAATAAATAATATAAATAATATTTTTTTATATAAAATAAAAACATTTCATTTACGTTCTTCCGACTTCTTTTTGCCATCTTTAATTTTTCTTATAAATGTTTGTCTAAATATAAGCGTATATGCGGTAAATACGAATAAGGCCGTCCACATATACAGGGTAATTGAATAAAAACTCCCCATTTTAAAATACTTTTAATTTTTTTATTGATTAATTTTTACAAGAAATGGATATGAGAGAAAAGCGTTCATCATGAGGTTTTATTTCAAATTCAAAATGGGCACCAAATTTCAATTCCAACTTCTCGAATTGTCCAGGAATCGTGTCAACTGATTTCACCAAGAGCTCTTGTGGTATGGAAAACATAACCTCTGAATATTCGCCCTTCATAGTCTTAGTTTTGGGGTACTAGAGTTGCTCCTTTAACCAATCCAATGAAAAAAGTCACTAGGTGTTTAGTCTGGATTCCAGACTGACTACTTATTCATGAAATAGGAAGTTATTTTTAATCACCATATATATATATATATATATATATATATATATATATATATATATATATAGGTATATGTCAACGTTTATATGGCGATTGGTGTGATTTGATATTTTGTGGGATCGGTCTGTGCGATTGATTTGGTTCCTGCCCAATCAGGATCGATTATATTGCAGATCTATTTTTGAAATTTTCGAGAACCTCAATATATATATATATATATTGTTTTTCTTTAATCCGAAGGGGAAGATTAGGAAGGTAAATTCTAAGAACCTGATCCTAATCAATATTAAAACATTTTAACATTAAAAAGTGATGCAGGCAGAGAGCTCGATGTATTAAGACACCTTTGAATTTTGAAAATTTTCTCTAATATATATATATATATATATATATATATATATATATATATATATATAAAGGAAATTGATAGATGTGTAGGCTGGTATATACATATATAGAGTGACTGAAAAGTATCTATATATTTAAAAATACTTATAATTTATTCATTGACTATAATATTTACAAGAAATAAATATAAAAGGAAGGCGTTTATCATAAGTCTTTTTTGAAAATTCGATATGGGCACCAAATTTCGCCACCAGCTTCTTAAGCTGCCCAAGAATCGGGTCAACTGATTTCACCAGGATCTCTTGTGGTATGGAAGACATAACTTCTGGTATTCGCTTTTCAAGTTCAAAGTCTTGATTTGGTATAGAAGACTTGCTCTTTAATCAACCCCAAAGAAAAAGTCATAGAGTGTTAAGTCAGGACTCCTCATAAATAAATAAATAAATAAATAAATAAATATATATATATATATATATATATATTAATTGTTTAACCCCCAAGTAAAGCAGTACCGCCACTGATGCGCAGGGGGCTACATAAGATAGTATAAGTTAGACAAGAGGGGAGTGAAAAGAAAAACGAACCAATTACTGTGGGTGTCAGAGAAAAGGCAAGAGAAGGATGGGAACACAGATGTGAGGACAATTGCGAAGGTAGAAAGAATGGAAAACAACAAGATAGACGGGGTGATGTAGAAAGGACAAGGGAAGGACTGGAGTTAAGTGGCTAGGAGATGGGAATTGACATTGCATTTAAATTCCTGGAGGTTGTAGCCGTCAGGATAGTAAGTATACGGAAGGGAGTTCCACAGGCGGGAAGTGCGAGAAAAGAAGCTGTTGGAGTAGAATTGTAAGCTGCAGTTGGTAAACTTAACTGTAAAATGGTGAGACCTTGTTGTCAGTCTGGTTGCTCGAGAAAATTCTTATGGAGTGGGCACCAGTGACCTGAGTTCATCGGAGCAGAAGTCATGAAAGTATTTGTAGAAGAGCCAGAGGGACGCCATATCCCACCGGTGAGAAAGTGGCTGGAGTCGAGCTGCCAGGTCGAGTCCGATCATATTACAGATTCTCCTTTGGACCCTGTTGAAAAAATAGAGAATTAATTTCCAGTCAGCCAATAGATAATTGGTTTCTATTTCTTCATCACTTTTTTTTTTAAATTTCAGTAAAGATCTTACTTACCTTCTTTCTTTCTTTCTTTCTTTCTTTCTTTCTTTCTTTCTTGCAATGAGTTATTCCTTCTTTGTTTTTTTTCTTTCTAATTTCATTGTTTTTCCCTTTATGTCTAATTTGCCATTAATTATTTACTTTCTTTCTAGTCAACTTTACTGTTTTATTGCTCCTATTTTAATCTCTTTCTTTTCTTCATTCTTTTTTTCATTCTTTTCTTCATTCGAAATTCTAATTCTGTTACTCCATCTTGTAATTTTATTTACCTTTTTTGCCCACTCTTCATTTTCTCATTTTTCTTTCATTATTTTTCTTTCTCTCTAACATTCTTTAATTCATTCATTCTTTCTTTCTGGCTTTCATTTTTTCTTTTATTATTTCTTTATTTATTTCATTATATTTTTCATTGTCTTTCTTTTTTTTTCTTTATTTCTATCTTCTTTAATTTATTCGTTCTTGTTTATATATTTCTTTCATCATTTCTTTTTCCCATTGTATCTCTTATACTTTCATTCATTTCATTTTCCTCTCTCTCTCTCTTTCTTTCTCTCTTTCTTTCTTTCTTGTCCTCTCTATCTTTCTGCCTTCAACTCGTTATTTATTGTTATATCTTGGGCAATAATTTTCATTCTTTTTCCTTTCTTTCTTTCTTTATTTCTTTATTTATTTATTTATTTATTTATTTACAAATATTACTTGTCTTTATAATTCTATCAATTCTTTCAATTTTTCTTTCTTCATTATTTCATCATATCGTTTTTTTTTCTGGAATATTTTAATTTTTCCTTTCGTTAATTCGAATTTCCCACGCCACCAACGTCTATTGAACAGGTGAAGAGGCTCATCCCTTGTTGTTTCCGGTTTTCTCTTTTCCAATCTTTTCATTTTTCTTTTTATTTTTTTTTTTCAATTGGAGAAGATAGACTAAACTATCGCCCGGTTCACACTCCACCCACGTCTATTGAACAGGTGTAGAGGCTCATCCCTTGTTCCCTGTTTAGGATGTGGTTTCCGGTTTTCTCTTTTCCAATCTTTTCACTCTTACGTAGCCCCCTGCACATCAGTGGCGTTACCGCCTTGTTCGGGGTGATATGATTAAAAAAAAATTCATTCGTTATTAATTTTCCTCTTTTATTTTATTTTGTTTTTTGTTGTGTTTTTTATTCCTTTCTTTCCTTTTTAAATTTTTCTTTCAGTTTTTTTTTATTTCTTTTTTGTAAATATTTTCATTCTTCTCTTCTTAAAATTATTTCTGCTTTTTTTTTTTTCTGGATTTTCATCTAGTCTAATTTCTTTCTTTCGCACAATGTTTTTCTTTCGTATATGTTTTCCTTTGTTGCAATATTTCTTTCTTTCATTTTTCATTCTTTCTTTCGTCTCTCTATATTTCTTTTTTCATTCTTTCTTTCATAAAATGTTCTTCTTTTATAAATGTTTATCTTAACAGTATATTCCTTTTTTTTCTTTCTCGTTTCCTTTCTTTTCTATCTCTTTCTTTTTGAATTTTATTTTTGTAAATATTTTCATTCTTCTTTCTTAAAATTATTTCTGTCTTTCTTTCTGGACTTTCATCTTGTCTAATTTCTTTTTTTACAATTTATTTCGCTTATTAACCATTTTTTTTCTTTTATTCTACAAATGCAATTTTTCATACGATTGCTTTCTTTCATTATTTACTTTCTTTCGTCATTGTCTTTTTTATTTACTTTCTTTTCGTTTTAATTTCTAGAAATGTTATTCTTGATTTTTGAAAATATATTCATACTTTCTTTCTAACAATTTCTTTCTTACAATATATTTATCTCTTTCATATAATGTCTTTATTTATTTCTTCGCTTCCTTGCTTTCTTTTTAAATCATACTTTTTTGTACATTGCATTTTTCTTTTAATTTTCCTTTCTTTTTTTCTTTCTTAAAATGCTTTTCTTTCTCATTTTTTACCTTCTCTTTTTTTCTTTCGTTTTTGCGATGCTTTCTTTCATAAATATTTTCTTTGATACAATATATTTTTCTCTATCTTTCTCAATTTTTCTTTTTTTTTTTTTTGGTTCCGTACAATGTTTTCTTAAATTTACTTCTTTTATTTTTTCCTTCTTTGTTTCTCTCTTTCTTTTTTCTTTCTTTCTTTCTTCTCTTTTAAATGTCTTTTTATTTCATAAAAACATTTTTTCTTACAATATATTTCTTGTTTTCTAAACTTTTTTCTTTCCTTCTTTTTGCACAATGTTTTTCTTTCATATATGTTTTCTTTTGTTGCACTATTTCTTTCTTGCTTCCCTTCCTTCTTTCTTTCTTTCTTTCTTTCTCATTAGCAATTCCATGCGTCATCAATAAATTCTTAATATATTTACTCTCAAACTTTCTTCTTCTTCTTCTTCTTCTTCTTCTTCTTCTTCTTCTTTTGTCCATTTCTCTTTCATGTTCCATTTGTTGCTTTCTTTTTATTCTTTCTTTCTTTCTTTTTCTTTCTTTCTTTGCCCTCTCTTTCATATAGTTTCTTAATTCATTTCTAAAAAACGCTCTCATTATTCTGCCAGTTAAATTTTCCCTCTTTATCGTTTGCTTCTATCTTGTAGTCTTTATTTTAATTCATCCTTTTCTATCTGCCTTTCTTTCTTTCTTTCTTTCTTTTTTAAATGTCTTTTCTTTCATAAATATATTTTTTCTTACAATATATTTCTTGTTTTCTCAACCTTTTCTTTCCTTCTTTTTGCACAATGTTTTTCTTTCATATTTGTTTTCTTTTGTTGCAATTTTTCTTTCTTTCTTTCTTTCTTTCTTTCTTTCTTTCTTCTCTCTGTAGTTTTTCATTGTTTTTTTACATAAAATGTTTTTCATTTACAAATGTTTATCTTGCAGTATATTCCTTTCTTTTTCTTTTCATTTCTTTTCTATTTCTTTCTTTCTTTTTTCTTTCTTTTTCTGTCTTTCTTCCGTTATTTCTTTTCTATTTTGCTTTCTTTCTTTCTTACTTAAAATATATTTATTTCATAAATACCTTTTTTTCTCATAATGTATTCTTTGCTTCTCTTTCTTTCATTTTTACAATGTTTTTCTTCATAAATATTTTCCTTGATACAATATATTTTTTGTTTTCGCCATTTTTCTTTCTTTTTTTCTTTGTTTCTTTCATGCAATGTTTTCTTTCATAAGTGTCTTTCTTACAGTATATTTCAATCTTCGATGCTTTGCCTTCTCTTTCTTTCTTTCTTTCTTTCTTTCTTTCATTTTTGCAATGTTTTCTTTTATAAATATTATTTTTGGATACAATATATTCTTACTTTTCTCTTTCTTTATTTTTCTTTCTTTCTTCCGTCCAATGCTTTTCTTATATTTACTATATTTCTTTCTTCCTTTCTTTCTGTTTTCTTTTCTCTTTCTTAAATTTCTTTCTTTCAGAATATATTTCTCTCTTTCAGTGTATTTTTTACTTTCTCATTCTGTTCCTTTCTTTCTTTCTTTCTTTCTTTCTTTTTTCTTCGTACAATGCTTTTCTTATATTTACTATATTTCATTCTTCCTTTCTTTCTGTTTTCTTTTCTCTTTCTTAAATTTCTTTCTTTCAGAATATATTTCTCTCTTTCAGTGTATTTTTTACTTTCTCATTCTGTTCCTTTCTTTCTTTCTGTCTTTCTTTCTTTCTTTCTTTCTTTCTTTCTTTTTTCCTTCCGTACAATGCTTTTCTTATATTTATTATATTTCTTTCTTTCTTTCTTTCTGTTTTCTTTTCTTTTTCTTAAATTTCTTTCTTTCAGAATATATTTCTCTCTTTCAGTGTATTTTTTACTTTCTCATTCTGTTTCTTTCTTTCTTTCTTTCTTTCTTTCTTTTTTGTTTCGTACAATGTTTTTCTTTTGTATATTTTGTTGCAATATATTTCTTTCTTTCATTTTTTTCTTTCTTTCTTTCATTTTTCTTTCTTTCTTTCTTAAGTACATTTTTCTCATAATATATTTCTTGGCTTCTCTTTCTTTTTTACAGTGTTTTTCTTTCATAAATATTTTCCTTGATAAAGTATATTTCTTTCTTTATTTCTTTATTTCTTTCTTTCAAAAATGCCTTTTTTTCTCATAATATATTTCTTGGCTTCTCTTTCTTTTATATCGTGTTTTTCTTTCATAAATATTTTTATATAATATATTTCTTTCTTCCTTTCTACTTTTGTTTCTTTCTTTCTTTCATAAATACCATTTTTTCACAATATATTTCTTGGCTTCTCTTTCTTTTATATAGTGTTTTTCTTTCATAAATATTTTTTGATACAATATATTTCTTCTTCTTTCTATCGTTTTTATTTTTCTTTCTTTCTTTCATAAAAGGTTTTCTTTCATAAGAGTATTTCTTACAGTATATTTCTTTCTTTCTTCCTTTATTTTTTATTTTTTCTTTCTTTTCTCTTTTTTCTTTCTTGAATGTCTTTCTTTCATAAATATATTTCTCTCTTTCAGTGTATTTTTTGCTTTCTCATCCCTTCTTTTTTCTTTTTTCTGTACAATGTTTTTCTTTCATAAATATTTTCCTTGATACAATATATTTCTTTCTTTTTTTCTATCTTTTCTTTCTTTCTTTCTTTCTTTCTTTCTTTCTTTCTTTCTTTCTTTCATAAATACCTTTTTTTTCCCGTAATATATTTCTTTGCTTCTTCTCTTTCTTATTTACAGTGCTTTTCTTTCATAAATATTTTCCTTGATACAATATATTTCTTTCTTTTCTCTATCTGTTTTTTTTCATACAAGGTTTTCTTTCTTAATTGTCTTTATTACAGTATCTTTATTTATTTATTTTATATTTCTTTCTTTTTTTTTTCTTTCATAAACATATTTCATTCATACAATATATTTCTTTCTTTTCTCTATCTGTTTTTTTTCATACAAGGTTTTCTTTCTTAATTGTCTTTCTTACAGTATCTTTATTTATTTATTTTATATTTCTTTCTTTTTTTTTCTTTCATAAACATATTTCATTCATACAATATATTTCTTTCTTTTCTCTATCTGTTTTTTTCATACAAGGTTTTCTTTCTTAATTGTCTTTCTTACAGTATCTTTATTTATTTATTTTATATTTCTTTCTTTTTTTTTTCTTTCATAAACATATTTCATTCATACAATATATTTCTTTCTTTTCTCTATCTGTTTTTTTTTCATACAAGGTTTTCTTTCTTAATTGTCTTTCTTACAGTATCTTTATTTATTTATTTTATATTTCTTTCTTTTTTTTTCTTTCATAAACATATTTCATTCATACAATATATTTCTTTCTTTTCTCTATCTGTTTTTTTTTCATACAAGGTTTTCTTTCTTAATTGTCTTTCTTACAGTATCTTTATTTATTTATTTTATATTTCTTTCTTTTTTTTTCTTTCATAAACATATTTCATTCATACAATATATTTCTTTCTTTTCTCTATCTGTTTTTTTTCATACAAGGTTTTCTTTCTTAATTGTCTTTCTTACAGTATCTTTATTTATTTATTTTACATTTCTTTCTTTTTTTTTTCTTTCATAAACATATTTCATTCATACAATATATTTCTTTCTTTTTCTCTATCTGTTTTTTTTTCATACAAGATTTTCTTTCTTAATTGTCTTTCTTACAGTATCTTTATTTATTTATTTTATATTTCTTTCTTTTTTTTTCTTTCATAAACATATTTCATTCATACAATATATTTCTTTCTTCTCATCCCTTCTCTTTTTTCTGGCTTACATTGTTTTTTTTTTATATATGTTTTCTTTTGTTGCAATACATTTTTCTTTCTTTCTTTCTTTCTTTCTTTATTTATTTATTTTCTCTATCTTTCGTTTTCATTATTTCTTTTATACAATATCTAATGCATATTTCTTTCCTCCTTTTATCTTCTGTTTTTTGTTTGTTTGTTTGTTTGTTTGTTTGTTTGTTTGTTTCTTTCTTTGAGCCATTCTCCTGTTTAGTTTTCCTTTCTTCATTATTTTCGATTGAATTTTTTTCATAATTTTGTTCATCTTCTTTAATTCATGTATTTATAATCTTTAGTTTTTCAATTTTATTTTCATGTTACCTTTAACCCCACATTTCTTTTATTGCGTCTTCAATGATTTTTTTTAACTTATTCTAAATCTATATTTTGTCATTTCTTTTTTCTTTTTCCTTCTCCAATGAAAATATTCCACCACCTTTAATTATACTTCATTTTTACCTCAAGCTCTGCCATCTTTGATTTTCTCTTTCTTTTTCCACTTCCTTCTCCGCAACTTCTTTTTCTACTATTATTATTATGATTATATTATTATTTATTATTTTTCTTTTTCTTTTACTTCTTTGGCAATTCCAAACCATCGCTATGAAATAGGATTTACTTTTCTTTATTGTACCTTAATCCCCTAGGCGTCATGTCAGGACTGCCTATCTGACAGTGTCGTCTGCTTCATTGGAGACATTTAAGCGCGCTTACTGATTACACGTGAAGGACGCTGGCAGTAACAGCTACGCCACCAATGATAATAACAAGTCTAATAACGAACATCAACGTCATCGGTCGTAGAAATCAATACAGTAGCAACATTATTTCAGACATAATCAGTATTAAACTGATGAATGATCTCTGGGCATACAACGGAAAAATGAGTTCTAAGATTGATTTCACCCATATATTGTTGGAATAGGTTAGCTTGTACGGAAAGTAATTTCGCATTTATAATGTTGGAGGAAAAACACTTTCAAATGTAAAAAATACTTTAAATTTAATAGTAAAGAATGTAAATTTTGTATTTCTTGCAAAATGCCATAGCTATTCAAGGCGGAGGCGATCAAGAGTCTCCACAGGTTCTTTTTCTTAATTATCTGTTAATTAAGATTCAGCACAGACCTCAAGAAGAACTTGTACAATACGATCCGTGGCTAAAGATATTTGGAAAATGGTTGGTTCTCGGTATCGCTTCAGTAGATGTCCGACACTTGCTATTCTCTAAATATACAATAGCCAGATCAGGTCTAAAATGGAGTACTGCTGCCATATATTGATAAGTGCTACACAGTCTACTTATGATAGAGTTCAAAAGCGTCTCCGCATCCTTGTGGGTGATGAATTATTTTCTATCCTTTCTCACAGACGAAACGTTACAAACTCCTCGCTGCTCTATTGCTGTTTCAATGGTAAGTGGTAGACGAAATATATTACTTAGTTTACTAAGGAACTAGTTTTCTTAGCCGAGCCTCCACGGCTATAACCCACCATGGCACGCACATTATAGCAAACCACAATTATTCCCGTTGTATTAGACTGGTGATGGTCGAGTGGTTAGGCCGTTGGCTTTCTGACAATGAAGTTCGAATCTCACCATGGTCGATTTGACGGTAAATTTTTGTTTTGTTCCCCGAAGGTGTTTGCCCCGTCAAATCTTTCCAAAGCATTCTTAATTCCGTGCAAATGTATATACTGAACTCAAATCGATAATTGTTTATAGAAGAAACGTACCTTTCTTTCATGTTATCGACCAGAAATAAATCGGACTATATCTCACCCCTTTCCACCGTTCACATATCTGATTAACCGCTGAGTGACTTAAGGCGTAGGATACTGAATCCGTTGTATTTACTCCCTTTTCAGGAATTACTCCGCGAATTGTTGTGTTTCGGAACTCATTTTTCGCGCATTAATCGCAAAATGGAAGTAAAAGGATCGAAAAATCGTAAAACTACGCGTGAATTCAGTCTGCAGTGAATAACATTTTTGAACAGTGGTTACAGAGTGAGATAAACAGCGACAAGAAGTTCCATATTTTTCTTCTCGATAAAATGAAAAAAAGGCAGTTTTTTTTTTCAATAAACAATTATCGATTTCAGTTCAGCATATACATTTGAAATAGGGATGTTTTGGAAAGATTTCAAGGGGTAAAGGCCTTCGGGGAACAAAACAAAAATTTACTGATTTAACTTCTTGATGTTATCTGTTTGGATGAGGCGATCATCGTGAGGTAACTTTTGAAAGTGCTTGGTAGCCATAACACAAGACTTGTGAGTGAAATTGGGTAGACGGGACTATTGAGAGTTGTCGATGGGTGTGGTAGTTCGAAGTTACAAGTTATCGTGACCGAGGCTTTGTTCAAACAGCTGTTCATGCTAGATAACGCGCTCTCTCCCAGAAACTGTAACTAACGTCCGCTTAGCATAGTTGCAGTATATACCACAGGTGGACTCTGTAAGTATTGAACAAGCACAGGGATTAGCTAACCGCCCTATTAGACAGATATCCTTGGATATGAATGGCCAGCCATACATAGTTACAGCACCAGAAATCTAGATGATCATAATCAGGCAGCTGATTTCTCCTCTGACCGAGCTTTAACTTCCTAGTAGGAGCCATCGATGGTTGTGCTAGTTCGAAGTCACAATTCATCGCGACCGAGGGTTTGTTCAGACTGTTGTTCACGCTAGATAACGCGCTCTCTCCCAGAAACTGTAACTAACGTCCGCTCAGCATAGTTGCAGTATAAACCACAGGTGGACTATATGGGTGTTGAACAAAAACAAAAGTGCATGGGCAGGTGTCTGCAACAGGAATTGGCTATCTGCCCCAGTAGACAGGTATCTTTGGATACGAGTCAGCCATACTCCGGTTAGATGTAAGTTCCACACGGGCAGCATTTTCTGCTTTGTAGAACGAACTCCGAAGCATATGCATCCCTTAATCACTACAATCTTAAGTTATTCAAGTATACGTCTAACCGTTATCTAGTGCATTACCCGCATAAACTGTGCCTCTTACATCGTAACGGCCTACTTCGAGTGGCTCTTGGTACTTGTACAGGATAAATATCACTGTGAAAAAAAGAAAGATAGCCACCCAAATCTACAGACAAATCTACTCTACTATTTACGAAATTACTGAGGAAGAAGAGGGTAATTCTTTTTTATTAACAATATATTATAATTCTGCTTGTTCCTTTATTAGTTATATAGTTAGCCTTATACCATACCTATGTTAACGAACGAGCCATTCCTGTTTGACTGTGAGGAGAGACGAAAGAAAGTTACCTCAAATGTACTGTTGAATTTTTAAAGATACATGTAAGGAAGGAGGGGAAAATAGAGAAGATGATAATACTCTCATGTGTTTAATGTCTGCTTTAGCGAAATAGAAAACCTAGTCTATTTTGGAACTTTTCATTTGTATTCTCTTTTATTTTTATTTATTTCAAACCCAGTCAGGCAATAAAGCCACTAAGACGCAAGGAGTTATTGAGTGTTAGAAAAGGGGACTATAAAAGAACAAAAGTTAAGAAGATAGAATATAACAACTGACATTTTATTTAAATTTTTGATGATCAAAGTTGAGTGGAAAGCAATAGCCGGAAAAGATTTCCAAAATCGCGAGAAGAAACTATTAACATAGGACTTTTAATAATATGAGAAGAAGAAAACATAATTAAGGAGAGAGAACAATCAAAGAAGACAGAAAATAACGATTGATATTGCATTTAAACTTTTGATGATCAAAATTGAGTGGAAAACAAGAAGCCGGAAGAGAGTTTTACAAGCGATAAGTTCGATAGAAGAAACTGTCAGCATAGAACTTACGGTTACATCTAGCCATTTCAACTGTAAAATGATACAAAGCCGCATATATAGTCAGCCAGTTAAGTGACATACGCTTGGGCGATCATGTTTCGAAAAAGACAGGACTGATTGGGCAGATTTTCCAGCAGTAGGTTGCCATTATTTTTCTGCGGTGAACTGGCTGCCAACCAAGGCTAGAGAACCCAATCGGTCCTGTTTGTTAACCCATTACTGGAGGGAAGAGGCGGATTCATACCTTTTCCAAGGGTATTTGCGCGGATTTGTAGAGAACGTCTGATAAAGAACTGATTTCAAATGGTCCCACAGGGAAAAAATTCATTGGTGTGAGGTGAGGAGTAGTGGTTCAACAGAAACTTTTCTAACCTATCACTTAGCCCCTCCGGTGCGCGACTTTTGACTCACTTTGTATATCATTGTTTTTGTTTTTTTCTTTTGTTTTTTTTTTGTTTTTTTTTATTTTCATTTTAATCGTTTCACCCCAAGCAAGACGGTACCGCCACTGATGCGCAGAGGGCTACATAAGAGAGTAAAAGTTTTAGGCAAGAGGAGAGTGAAGAGAAAAAAGAACCAGCTACAGAGGGTGAAAGAGAAAGGGCAAGAGAAGAATGTGAATAACGGTGGCTGACTGTTGCGAAGGTAGCGTGGGAAAGGAAAAAATCAAGGACTGGGGTCAAGTGGATAAAAGATGGAAATTGACATTATATTTAAATTCCTGGAGGTTTTAGCTCTCAGGAAAGCAAATATTCCTGGAGGTTGTAACTCTCAGGAAAGCAAGTATTCCTGGAGGTTGTAGCTCTCAGGAAAGCAAGTATTCCTGGAGGTTGTAGCTCTCAGGAAAGCAAGTATTCCTGGAGGTTGTAGCTCTCAGGAAAGCAAGTCTATAGGTAACAGACACACACACATACACACACCGACAAAGTTCCATTTATAAATAAGTTTAGATAATATTTTACATCTATGTGGAAGTGTGGCCGAGTAGTTAGAACGTTCACTCTCTGAGAATAAAGCCCCAGTACGAATCTAACGATAGTCGATTTGTCAGGATATTATTGATTTGTCAGGATATTATTATAAAGACTTATTGATGTTATCGGTTAGGAGGAGAAGTTCCCAGCGTGGGACACCTTTGGAAATTGCCTGAAAACCATACCATGGGTTGACCCAATCCTTGTGAGCGAAATTGAGTAGCCGAGATTGGGACGGGACCGTTTATGTTTGGGCTAGCCTGAAGTCGCAGAGTGTCCTGATCTTGTTTAACCTGTTGTTCACGCCAGATAACGCCCTTTCTCCTAGAAACTGTAATTAAGGTCTCTTCAGCATAGTTGCAGTATAAACTACAGGTGGGCTCTGTGGGTGTTTAACAAAGACAAAATATGCCTGAGCAGGTGTCTGCAATGGGAATTAGCTAGCCGCCCTAGTAAAGAGGCATCCTTGGATACAAGTGACCAGCCATACATATATTATTGTATATTTAAAATACTTTACAGAGGTAGTATATTCACACACCTAAAAGCTCCAAAAGAGAATCTGTAATGTGATCGGTCCGGCCCTGGCAGATCGACTATCGCCAATTTCTTACCTGCGGAATGTGGCTTCCCTCTGTCTCCTCTACAAATATTTTCATGACATCTGCTCTGACGAACTTAGGTCACTGGTACCGTCTCCACAAGAATTTACTCGAGCAACCAGACTGGCAACAAGGTCCCACCGTTTTACAGTTAAATCTACCAAATGCAGCCAACAATTCTACTCCAGCAGCTTCTTTTCTCGCACTTCCCACCTGTGGAACTCTAACTACTCGGCCACACTTCTACATAGATATAAAATATTATCTAAACTTATTTATAAATGGAAATTTGTCGGTGTGTGTGTGTGTGTGTGTGTGTGTGTGTGTGTGTGTGTGTGTGTGTGTGTGTTACCTATAGACACCGAAACGGCTGAACCGTTATACTATACTGCGAGTGTTCTTAGCTAGGTATTGTGTCGAGGTACCCCCAATCAGTCAGTTAAGTGCCATACGTGATACACGCTTAGGCGATCATGTTTCGAAAGAGACATGACTGACCGGGCAGAAGATTATCCCGCAGTAGGTTGCCATTGCTTTCTGCGGTAGACTGGTTGCCGACCAAGGCTATAGAACCCAATCTGTCCTGTTATTTAACCCATAACTGGAAGGAAGAGACGGATTAATACCTTTCCCAACGGTATTTGCGCGTAAGTGAATACAATGGATTCAATTGGAATTCGAACTCGGCTCCCCGGCTTCTCGTTCCGAGCCGATATCCACTGTACCACATCCAATAAATATCGAAAATCGATAATCGAAAAAATCGGGTTATAGGAGTGGTCCGATTTTAATCAAATTTGATACACTCATAGACAAAGACATAAGAAACGATATTCAGAAATTTCAAGGTCGCAGTTCTTACAATAGTGCAGAAAATCGATAATATATATATATATATATATATATATATATATATACAAAAGGCAAGATGTTTGTGTGTGTGTCTGTTTATCTTCCTGTATATCTGTATTTTTTTTTCAGCCTTTTATTTTAGTTTTTGCTTTGGGTTTGGCTCTAAGTAGGGATAATTGTAGTTCTTAGTCTCAGCCATGATGCCATTTACTCAGAGGACTTATTTAGCCTTCAAAATTCAGTTTACGACGAAGAAAACTTATTTGATATCGATAGCAGGAAATCAAAATTTGACTTACATCCATTCATTTTTCTTCAGTCTACGGTTTCGCTTTAACTGGAAACAACTATTGCTTTTTAGTCTTTCGTGCCAATGTCCAAAGAGTCTGAGCTCCAGGACTATAGATTAGTTTTAAAGCTTTCATTACACTCGAGCAACGCCGGGCTATACTGCTAGTATATATATATATATATATATGTATATATATATATATATATATATATATATATATATATAATAAAAAATGCGAGAAGCCGTGAATTTTTTTTTTTTTTTTTGTTACTTCACGTTTGCTTCAGAAAGCCCGAAGAGAGTTAAATTTAGACTAGAAACACATGTAGCGTAGCAAATACCATTATGGACATTACTGTATTATACAAAAAGAAAGTAATATTAATAATAATAATAACAACAATAAATCTACACTTTAAACAAAACGTACACGCCTTTTCGCACATTTTATTCTATACTAATTTCTATCGTTGGAACAACCCCTATTTGTGTTTATAATATATATATATATATATATATATATAAAATGTATTTTTTTGACAGTATTTATTTATTTCTATTATTATATTTGATATTCCAGACCGTCCTCGGCCTTTTAATAATACTTATAAATGTTGTTTTAAAAAAATTCTTTAAAACAACATTTATAAGTATTATTAAAGATAGATTTACGTTTACAAATATTTAAAAAATCTGTCGCTTTCTGCATCATGTGATGTAAACAATCTCTTGGACGAACGCTACTCGCGAAAACTCTTCTAATTTAAATTTTAAAATAAATTTTTTCTGATAAAAGGCCGAGGACGGTCTGAAATATCAAACAAAATAATAGAAATAAATAAATACTGTAAAAAAAATACGTTTTAAACTTACAACTTTTTAGTAGTTTTTCCTATACATATTAAGACAGTATACGTGGATCATCACTATGTTATATATATATATATATATATATATATAGTGTGGGTCATATATTCAACATCTCACAGCCCACTTCCAACAAACAGTATTGCTTCCGCTTCGACATGACTACAGGCTGACATGTTAACGACGATCACTGAGTACATATACCAGGATCTTGATAAGAACGGCGAAACTAGAGCTATTGCCCAGCATATCTCCAAAGCATTTAACAGGGTCTGGCACACTGGCCTTTTGCGCAAGCTACAGGACTATGGTGTATCTGGACGCTTGTTTGATTTAATCAAATCTTTCCTATCGAATTGCGAAATTAAAGGTTGTATAGAACAAGCAGGCTTCCAGATAAATCATACGAACGCGGGTGTCCCTCAACGCGGCTATATCCTAAGTCCTACGCCTTTTCTGATTCTCATCAAAGATTTCTCTGATGTAATCAGATCCCAAGTAGACATCTACGCTGACGACACAATCATTTACTCCCGCTTTTCTAAGAAATCTGCCGCTGCAGACAAAACAATTCTTCTGCTACTATCGAACAGGACCTTCAGTCAGTGGTAGACTGCGGTAAGAAATGGCTCATAAGTTTTAATACTTCTAAAACGAAGCTTCTATTCTTTAACCACCATAGACAATCTTTCCTACCCACCATCAGCACAGACCAGTCAGTCAGTTAAAATGCCATACGTGATACACGCTTTGGGCGATCATGTCTCGAAAGAGACATGACTGACTTGGGCAGAAGATTATCCTGCAGTAGGTTGCCATTGCTTTCTGCGGTAGATTGGTTGCCAGTCAAGGCTTTAGAACCCAATCTGACCTATTATTTGACTCATAGCTAGAGAGGGAAGAGATGTATTATATTATTACGTAGCAATTAGTGGGGGATCACTTTATTACTTCATAACAAAATAAAACCGATCCCCCACTTTATGCCCAGTAGAAGCCTTAATCATGTTTCAAAATATTATATTCAGTCAAGTGTCATACGTGATACACGCATTTGCGATCATGTCCCGAAAGAGACATGACTGATTGGGCAGAAGATTATCCCGCAGTAGGTTGCCATTGCTTTCTGCGGTAGACTGGTTGCCGATCAAGGCTATAGAAACCAATCTGTCCTGTTATTTAACCCATAACTGGAAGGAATAGCCGTATTAATACCTTTCCCAAGGGTTTTTGCGCGTAAGTGAATGCATTGAATTCGGCTGGAATTCGAACTCGGCTCCCCGATTTCTCGTTCCGAGCCGATATCCAATGCACCACAACGCACATCCTTCAGCATAGACCACGCTAATCTAAAATTGTATTGCTGGTAATTTTGCTATAAAATTGTATTGCTGGTCAGCTATAAAATGTGTTGTTGGTAATTTTACTATAAAATGTACTGCTGGTCATTTTACGATAAAAATGTATTGATGGTAATTTCATTACAAAATGTATTGTTGGTAATTTTAATATATAAAGTATCGTTGGTAATCCAACTATAAAATGTATTGTTGTTCAATTTGGTACATGTATTGCTCGTCATTATTTTCAAAAATAAGTAATTTCATTACAAAAATGGCTTGTAATTTACTATATAAAAATGTGTTGTAGGTAATTTAATTATAAAATGTATTGTTATTTTAATATAAAATATATGGATTGTAATTTTTCTATAAAAATATATTGTTAGTAATTTCATTACAAAAAATTACTTTTGGTAATTTTACTGTAAAATAAAAGAATTGGCTTGTAAAAGTTCCAAAACGAAGTTGCTATCATTTAACCAACATAGACAATCTTTCCTACCCACCATCAGCATAGACCACGCTAGTCTCTCAGAAAGCAATACATTGCACCTCCTCGACCTCACTCTCTCAGCTGAACTTAAGTGGAACGACTACATTGAATTAATAGCTAAATCTACTGCGGTGACGAGAGGAGGTCAAGGAAGTGGAAGAAGTAAGATTATGAAATGTTTATTTGAAACTGATGTTTTGTGAAAAATTCGGATTGAGGTTTCGAGACAAGAAAATTTATGATTTGAAAAGTTTCAGCGTCGCCCCGAAATTGTTGCGGATTGTTGAAATTTAATAGTCGTCAAAGGACTATGAGAAGTACCGTCGTTATAGCGGTCGCACTGAAAAGCGCTGAGTATATGAAGCTTAATATTGTCACTACTCCTACAAAATCTGAATGGCATCATCCGTCGTTTGTAGCTGCACCTTTGCAAGACACCATGGTCCCAGAGTTTTATTTGAGAAGAATTGACTCCGTCAAAAGTGTCTGGAGAAAACTATTAAAAAGAGTTATATATATATATATATATATATATATATATATATATATATATATATATATATATTTTAATTTTATTTTAATTTTACTGTAAAATAAAAGAATTGGCTTGTAAATTTGTAAAGTTGCTATCATTTAACCAACATAGACAATCTTTCCTTCTCACCATCAGCATAGACCACGCTAGTCTCTCAGAAAGCAATACATTGCGCCTCCTCGACCTCACTCTCTCAGCTGGCCTTAAGTGGAACGATTACATTGAATTAATAGCTATATCTCCTGCTAAAAAAGGTCGGGTCTCTGTGTCGGGCCAGGAAGTTTTTCTCTTCTGAACCCATCATGCACATTTACAAATCTACCATTCGCCCGTGTTGGGGTTCTCGACAAAATCCAAAGGAGAATCTGCAATGTAGTCGATCCTGAGCTGGCGGCTCGACTCCAGTCTCTCTCTCACCGAGGAGATGTGGTAGCCCTCTGTCTCTTTTACAAATACATTCCCGGATTCTTCTCCGATGAGCTTAGCTCCTTTGTGCCCCCTGATTACGTGAATTTACTCGAGCTACTAGACTGGCAAGATTCCACCCTTTTACTGTGAAAACAATCGAGTGTAATCAAAACTTCTACTCTCTTATCTTCTTTTCTCGCACTTCTGGTCCGTGGAACTCCCTTCCGTATTCTTGTTTCCCTGATATCTACCATCTTTAAGAGTTTAAATGCAACGTCGTCATCTCTTATCCGCTTGATTCCCATCTCACTTTATACTTTGCTCTCACGCAGCTCTCTTTACACCAATGTAACCGTCCTTCTCTCACTCATTCTCCGACACCTACTGCGACCTGTTCTTCTCCCTCTTATCACTCTCCTCTAATGTAACCCCCTGCACACCAGTGGAGGTTCTGTCTTACTTGCAGTGAGGCGATTATGAAAATATATACAGTGAAACCTGTCGTATGAGACTACCCCTACTGCCATCAAAAACTGGTCGCATACGGCAGGTGCTCGCTCACTAAAGACTCATAGTCATGACCTACTTAGGCCAAGAACGTATATTCCACTCATCAGAATGTACATATTAAAATTTTATCATATAACCTGGTAATAAATAAATGAGAACATAAAAAAGGCCTAACTTTAAAGAAATTTATTCAGCATAATTAATTTTAAAATTTAAAAAAAACGTATTTACAACTATCAACAAAAGACCAAAATATTTATTCACAAAAAATATTTATTAAACGGACTTAAAAAAAGTATACGGTTTCAATTTTGTTTTTAGAAGTGAGTGATAGCAAAAGAGAATCTGCGATAATACATAAAAAAAAAACTACAAAAAATTGACAGCGAACGTGGGTGGGGGTAGACAAATAGAGAGATAGAGATAGATATACCCAGATAGAAATAGAGTAGATAGATACACAAAAAAATAAAGGAACGAAAGAGATAGACATTTGAGAAAGGGACGTAATTGTGATTTTACCAAATCCTGAATTTAATCAAGTCAGTACAGAGACTGCGATAAATCTCTTGAACATATCAAATGCAATACATGTTGTAAAGAACAGCCGGTGTTTGACCGTGAGGTGAACTTGGCAATGTGCATTTTAACAAGAAATAACAGGTTGATACGACACTACAATAACAAAACAATGAGGAAGTGTTCCTGGCTTAAATCAAATCAAAATTAAATACATTACTCATTTAGTTTCTCTTAATTTAGAAGTTCGCAGTGTACGACCAAAATGGATTTTTTTAAAGCGGTTGCTTGATCAGCAATTTTCACTCGTTGATGTTAGTCGCTGGTCGTGTTCTGGAGGTGGTCGCTCACTGAGGGTCAGTTAACATTAGCAAATCGTCCGTATTTTTAGGGGACGTCTGATAAAGACCTGATTTCAAATGGTCCCACAGAATCTTTTCTAATCTATCAATTAGCCCCTCCGGTGCGCGACTTTTGACTCATATCATTGGGTTTTTTTTGTTTTTGTTTTTTCTTTTGTTTTTGTTTTTTTTTTTTGGTTTTGTTTTTTTCATTTTTATCGTTTCACCCCAAGCAAGACGGTACCGCCACTGATGCGCAGAGGGCTACATAAGAGAGTAAAAGTTTTAGGCAAGAGGAGAGTGAAGAGAAAAATGAACCAGCTACAGAGGGTGAAAGAGAAAGGGCAAGAGGAGAATGGGAATACCGGTGGCTGACTGTTGCGAAGGTAGAGCGGGAAAGGAAAAAAAACAAGGACTGGGGTCAAGTGGATAAAAGACGGAAATTGACATTGTATTTAAATTCCTGCAGGTTGTAGCTCTCAAGAAATTCATGACGAATGTAGAATGATGGTGATGTAATATATTGTTTTAAGTAAGTGCTTATTATTGGTAGAAGTGCTATTATTATGTTTAGAAAAAATATTCTCCTTAAAGCGTTATGCTATTTTTTTAAAATTAAGCAGACATTTATACACTTTAACACCCAAAATATTACAAGCACATACATTTAATAATTATGTATTGTTTTAATACACTATCAACTCTATCCTCTACCCCTCCTTCCCTCTTTTCGTTCAAATTCTAACTGACAACTTACAACTCTTATTTCCCCATCTCCTACCCCCTACATCTCACACATAATTCGCCAAATATAAGAAAAAAACTTTCCATTCTTTTGCACACTACCTGATGAGAAATTGTCATTTCAATGTCGACAAAATGTACACTTTGTAGTAGATAATAATTTGTACATATTCTAAACTATATATATATATATTGATTGATTAGTTAATCGAACCATTCCTTATCCAATCGCAATTGCGGTGGGCTGGTCATGTCTTGAGGATGCCTGATGACAGAATTCCGAAGATTGCGATGTACAGTCAGCTGGCAGATGGGAGAAGGAATGTGGGACGGCCTTGGCTTAGGTACAAAGACAAGTTGAAGAGTAACCTGTCTGCAGTGAACATACCATATGGAGGTCTTGAAAATGTAGTGAGTGACCGCAAAGAATGGAGATCACGGTGTTTTTTTGTTTTTTTTTAAATCATTTCACCCCGAGCAAGGCAGAAACGCCACTGATGTGCAGGGGGTTACATAAATGTAGAAAGATTAATTAGAAAAGAGTGAGGAGTACAAGCTAGTTAGAAAGGAACAATAGAAAACTGAGAAAGCAGGTGCAATGACAGGTACATGGGCGGAGAGAAAGGGAAGGTTATACAGGGGAGGGGAGAGAGCTAGAGGCCAGTGGTTAGTAGGTGAGTATTAACTTTGCTTTTAAATTTCTGGAGGTCGTAGCCGTCAGGAAAGCAAGAATACGGGAGTGAGTTCCACAGGCGGGAAGTGCGAGAGAGGAAGCTGCAGGAGTAGAATTGTCGTCTGCGTTTGGCTAACCTGACTGTGAATGGGTGGGACCCAGTTGCCAGTCTGGTTGAACGAGTAAACACCTGTTGAGGAGGCATCAGTGACTTAAGCTCATCCGAGCAGAAGCCATGAAAGTATTTATAGAAGAGACAGAGGGAGGCCACATTTCGACGATGGGAAAGTGGCTGCAGACGAGTCGCCAGATCAGTACCTATCACATTACAGACTCTCCTTTGGAGCTTGTCAAGAACACTGAGGAGAACGGCAGGGGCACCTGACCATAAATGGCAGCAGTACTCCATGCACGGACGGATGGTTGACTTGTATATATGCAGGATGGATTCAAGTGGAAAAAACATCCTGGATCGACATAGTGACCCAATCTTCTTAGCAGTAGATTTTGCTATGGATTCAATATAGTGCTTCCATTTGAGGTCTGAGGACAGGGTAAGTCCGAGGAGGCGTAGTGTATTACTCTCCGGGAGAATCATCTGGTCCATGCTTATGGGAGGCAGAAGAGGTTGCCTGTAATGGTTGACAGACAACAGCTTGGTCTTAGAGGAATTGAAGTTGACAAGCCACTTCTTGCCCCAGTTCACCACAGAGTGTAGATCCCGCTCAAGGTCAGCAGCGAGATTATGTCTGTCCGCCACGACAGGTTTCTTACTGGAGCGGGAGTATATTGTAGTGTCATCTGCGTAGATGCCTACTTGGGACCTGATCTCATCTGGGAGGTCGTTGATGAAAATAAGGAAGAGCGTTGGGCCCAGGATAGAGCCTTGTGGGACACCAGCATTCGTGCTGTAGGACGAAGAGGCACGCCCATTCAGAACGACCTTCATTTTGCGGTTATTTAAGAAAGATTGGATTAGGTCAAGCAGGCGACCGGTAATACCATAACCGCGTAGTTTGCATAGGAGGCCAGGGTGCCAAACCCTGTCGAAAGCCTTGGAGATATCCAGAGCAACCGCGCGAGCCTCGTCAGACTCATCAAGGGCCTGTAGCATGTACTCCGTTACAGTAGTTAGCAGGTCGGCTGTGGACCTGTCAAATCGGAATCCATACTGCCTGTCGGAGAACAGTTTGTGGGCGGTGAGATGATGAACTATTTCAGCATTTATTATAGCCTCGAACACTTTCCCGAATATTGGTAGAAGACTGATAGGGCGATAGTTGGATGGGTCCGAGGGTTCACCACAGTTCTTAAAGACAGGAACGACTGAGGAGAATTTCCAGCATGCAGGAAAGCAGGAAGCAGAAAGGCAGTAGTTAAACAGTTTAGAGAGGACAGGGGAAAGTTCAGGGGCACACCTCTTAAGGACTATCACCGGGATTCCATCGTCTCCACACGCCTTATGGGGGTCGAGTTTTGAAATTACTCTGGATACTATTGTCGGGGTAATATATACGTCATGCAGTTTGGCCTCAGTTCTAATAGGGAAGTCGGGTGGGTGCACTCCGGACGAGTTGAGTGTGGAGTTGGATGAGAATCTGCGGGCAAAGCACTCAGCTTTCTCAGCAGATGACGTGAGAACATCAAATCCATGGATTAAAGGAGGTATTGAGGATTTCCTATTGTTGAGCACTCGTTTACAAATCCTCCAATAGTCCTTGGAGCCGAACTTGCGGTCAGCTATGCGCTGTCGCATTCTCTCCGCAAACAACTGTTTGGCGTCATTTAGGGTTCTCTTGCACTCACTGCGAGCGGATGTGAACAGGCGCCTATTGTGATCAGTTGGCTGTCTCCGGAATAGATGGAAGTAATGGTTCCTGTGGGCAATGGCGGCTGAGCAGGCCGGAGAGAACCACGGAGAGGAATGAGGTTTTAAGCAATACTTCCTGGTGGGTATGAAGGCATCAATGCCCGCTTTCACCCATGACGAGACCTCAGAGGCACAGTCATCAACTGATAGGTCAAACACTTTTCCCCAAGGGACGTCGCAGAGGAAATCGAGAAAGGCATCCCAGTCAGCTTTTTGGTAGAGGTAGGAGGTTCTATAAGTAGGGGGATCCTGGGGGGAGTGAGATTGGAAAGAAATACTGAGGGAGACTACAGCGTGGTCGGAGTTGCCGAGAGGGCAAAGCTGCGAGACTTGACAGGCGTCGGGCGCAGAGGTGAAACATATATCTAGCAGTGAGGAATGACCCGAGGGTGTGCTTGGGAAGCGAGTGGGGAAGTCCACCACTTGCGTAAGGGATTGGTTTTGAAGGTCTACAGAAGTTTCAATCTGAAAGCATAAACAAACTGAAAGAAAACCGAGAAAGAGCAAAACGACTAGCAGCGGCACCACTGTCTGCAGCGGTCAGTCTACATTCATGTTCTATTTGCGACCTTGTTTGCAAATCTCTTGCTGGATTAAAAAGTCATCAGAGGTAAAAACATAAACGAATTTTATAAATATAAGTTGTCTGAACCTCATACGTCGAAATCGAGGGGAGAGTCCATCATATATATATATATATATATATATATATATATATATATATATATATATATTGATTGATTGATTGATTGATTGATTGATTAGTTACAAAGTTTTGGTCATAATACAATTAGACCACTGCACATTTGTATTAAAAAGTGTTCAATACAATTATATTGTAAAACTTTTGAATATTCTTAATTTGTAAACGAGTTATTACGCGACCTAGGTTTCTACCATGCGTTGTCTTCAGGCGTTTGTAGAATCATGTAACTTAAATTTAGTGTATCGAGGCAGCAAATAATTTTCTAAGCATATGCTGTTAAATATAACAGACAATGAATGTCTATTATGTTTAATCATGAGCCGTTCTAAACGTATTTTGGCTTTAATTTCAGTTGAAAATAAAGACAAAAATTCTCCAACATTTGAATATTTTTTTATTAATTTGCTTCTAAGCTTTCGGCTCACATGAGCCATCTTCAGAGAGGTTATTAAGACGGTAATACAATAACATCCACCATCACCGACGATTTTATTTTGTGTTGACATAAAACTCCGCTTGGCAACGGCAATAGTTACCAAAAATAATAAACGCAGTTCTTAAGTTTGCGATGCGGTTCTATGACGTCACACCGCGTGATAGCGCGAAATGACAACAAAACCATGTATTCAAATGCAATGTAATAATGTGTAATGTCCGGATTTAAAGTTGATTTTATTGAGTGTTGGTTGTTTAGATTTGATGTACATGGCCACCAATACCTGCAGGTTCCTCTTACTGTGTGTATGAGTAAGGATCACCGTATTGTTGACCAAAATCTGTCTGATATTACCTACATGTTTATGTTTTTCAGAGAAATGTTGTTTAATAGTACTCTGATCAGAAAGATGACATGTAAGTCTACGAGAGAGCGTGGTTGTAGTAAAACCAATATATGTAATGTTTTTTTTTTATTGGAGGTATATGTTTAGAATATATATATATATATATATATATATATATATATATATATATATATATTGTTATGAGGATGCATTTATATATAAATACAAATAATAATAATAATAATAATGTCTAAAAAGTTGTAGTAAGGGATTCTATTGAGTCCTACTTGTTATTCCAAAAAAGTTTTAGTTCATGAAGTAATTGTTAAATAGAGAACTTGGGAATAGAGCGTTCTGGAAGATTGTAGAAAATTCCAATAGATTCGAGAGAATTTGAAAGGTTCTAGAAATATGCAAATTAGGTGTTAGCTCCTATAAAATAGGTTTTTGGTAGAGAGCAGTCATTTGTTACCAGAGTTTGCTGATGTTATCAACTCCGGTTATGATTCAAGGGTTTATATCCAGCCGAACGTATCTATAAGAAGTTGCCGGCCAACTAAAACCTGAAAGAAAACCTCATGGAAATATATTGGTAAATATATATTTTTGACTCTTTCATTGACCATACTTAAAATTATTCTTTATATACTCATTTGAGGATTTCCAAAAAGCATAGCACTTAACTTCCACGCCAACTTAACTGGGTAAAGATACTGACATCCCCTTCTCTCCTCGTAACACTTGCCAGTAGTAAACTAGTAAACACTATGTTTCTTGCTTTGAATGCAACAAAAATTATATATTTGTAAATATTTTATTTTGTGTCTTGTAAATTAAATATTTGTCTGTGACTTATCTTTGAGTTTTGGTCAATCATTTTTTTTTTGTTACACTTAACCCGTAACAATATATATATATATATATATATATATATATATATATATGTGTGTGTGTGTGTGTGTGTGTGTGTGTGTGTGCATATATATATATATATATATATATATAAGTTTGCGCACTTTGTGTGTATGTGTGTGAAATAAATATTTTAGAAAATATTGACAAAGATGTAATAAATTGACGCCTGAACGTTTCACAAACATGGCCGTCGCTTCATTTCGTGCTAAACCTATTTCACTTTTCGAAGTCATTGCTGAAACAAAAGAGTTATCTCCCTCTTCCGAAATGCGTAAATGGAATCAACTCGCCCGCAAATCCATCTCCTCCTGCCCAACCAACCCATGCACTTACACCAGCGTCCGTAAGCGAGTTAATTGAAGATCACCAACTTGGCTAGCATCTTGAAAAGTGGAGAAAATGAATAAATCTTGCAAACTAACAAAAAAAAAAAAAGATTTTCCAAGAACTTACAGCTGCATTTA
The DNA here is from genome assembly GCA_037127315.1 of Ascarosepion bandense. Classification (NCBI taxonomy): domain Eukaryota; kingdom Metazoa; phylum Mollusca; class Cephalopoda; order Sepiida; family Sepiidae; genus Ascarosepion; species Ascarosepion bandense. The sequence continues at coordinate 1,238,761 of JBBBDQ010001884.1, forward strand.
GACCCCACGTCAAGAACATCTGAAATGGGGATTTTTAATTTTTAGCTAATAAAATTTGTTTTAAAAATATCCTACAAAACAAAATAAATCCGGGCAGATTCACACACACACACACACACACACACACACTCACACACACACACACACACATATATATATATATATATATATGTATGTATAATGCGTGCGACACTTTCTTGCCTAAATGCATTAGATTATTAATGCGTCAAACAATAAATAAGATGAACTGTTTTAACGAAAGAAAATGATGAAAAAAAGAAAATATCTAAAATAAGAAAAATCGAGAAAGCTGGATGAAATTTTATGAAATTTTAAAAGCTTGCCCCGTCTTCAATTTTTAGAAAATTAAAATTCTTTTATCGTCAAGAGTTTGAAATATGAATTTCTCTTACGATGTCGTCGGGGCATTTAAAATGGCCGATAGTATAGAAAATTTCCCGGGCTCTTAAGTGCTGCATTTGTGCCGTTCGACGTTAATGCACGTGCAGCTAACTCGCAATTTTTACGCAGCTTTCAAAGTCACTCTGCCAATAGACTTCATTATAACTGTTTGTGTTCAATTATCGTCTGTGACGATATGTAAGACGTAATTTTTATGTGAAAGAAATGGCTCAAGATGAAGTCCAGCTTCTGATAACCGAAACTGGATTCTCTCTTTCACCTTTGTTTTTTTAATCGTTTCACCCACAAGCAAGGAGGTACCGCCACTGGTGACAAGAGATGGGAACTGACATTGCATTTAAATTCTTTGAGATTGTAGCCGTCAGGGAAGCAACTATACGGTAGGGAGTTCTACAGGCGGGAAAGTGCGAGAAAAGAAGCTATTGGAGTAGAAGCGTCCGCTGCTTTTTCTCGAAAAGAAATCTGTCAAAGCTGACAAAGTAAACCTGGTTGCTGCCCTTTAAAAAGACCTACAATCTCCAAAACGAAGCTGCTCTCCTTTAACTACAATAGAGAAACTTTCTTGCCAAATGTATGACGCTGGTCTCCTAGAGGGCAACACACTTTTTTCTCTTTGGCCCAGCTCTTTCAAATGATCTCAAATGAAATGAGGACAACGAATCTATTGATGCGTCTACTTCTAGGAAGTTTGAACCACTGTTTTTTTGTTTTTTTCGCCAGAATTCACTTTGCACATTTATAAATCTACCATTCGTCCGTGCATTGATGACTATTGCCATATCTGGTCGGGTTCTTCTATTGAACTCGAATACTGTTTTCTCTTCTGCTCTAACAGTTTCTTTTCTCGTACTTCCAGTTTGTAGAACTCCATACCGTTTTCTTACTTTCTTGATCGCTACAATATTGAAAGTTTTAAATGTTTAGGATGTGGTTTCCGGTTTTTCTCTTTTCAATCTTTTCACTCTTTTTTTTATTTTATTCTTTTTTTTTCAATTGGAGTAGATAGAATAAACTATCGCCCGGTTCACACTCCACCAACGTCTATTGAACAGGTGAAGAGGCTCATCCCTTGTTCCCTGTTTAGGATGTGGTTTCCGGTTTTTCTCTTTTCCAATCTTTTCACTTTTCTTTTTCTTTTTTTTTCAATTGGAGTAGATAGACTAAACTATCGCCCGGTTCACACTCCACCCATGTCTATTGAACAGGTGTAGAGGCTCATCCCTTGTTTCCTGTTTAGGATGTGGTTTCCGGCTTTCTCTTTTCCAATCTTTTCACTTTTATTTTATTTTATTTTTTCAATTGTAGTAGATAGGCTAAACTATCGCCGGTTCACACTCCACCAACGTCTATTAAACAGGTGAAGAGGCTCATCCCTTGTTCCCTGTTTAGGATGTGGTTTCCGGCTTTCTCTTTTCCAGTCTTTTCACTCTTACGTAGCCACCTGCATATCAGTGGCGTTACCTCCTTGCTCGGGGTGATATGATTAAAAACCAAAAAAATGAGGACAACGAATCTATTGATGCGTCTACTTCTAGGAAGTTTGAACCACTGTGTCTGGCCAGGAAGTTTTTTGTTTTTTTTCGCCAGAATTCACTTTGCACATTTATAAATCTACCATTCGTCCGTGCATTGATTACTGTTGCCATATCTGATAGGGTTCTTCTATTGAACTCGAATACTGTTTTCTCTTCTGCTCTAACAGTTTCTTTTCTCGTACTTCCAATTTGTAGAACTCCTTACCGTTTTCTTACTTCCTTGATCGCTACAATATTGAAAGTTTTAAATGTTTAGGATGTGGTTTCCGGTTTTTCTCTTTTCCAATCTTTTCACTCTTTTTTTATTTTATTTGTTTTTTCAATTGGAGTATATAGACTAAACTATCGCCTATATTCAATCTAGTCACAACACATGACATTGCATTTTAGATATATGGTTCAGTTGTTAACATTTCAATCTCTCACGTGGTGTGACGTCATAGAACTGCGTTACTTTTTTACGGCCTGCGCCTGCTATTTAGTTACAGCTGTCGTAGCATAGCAATGTTCTATATCAATATAAGAGATTATCATCTTTGAGGGCGGATGTCTTTGTTAACATCCCTACAACTACTCGGAAGATGGTCCATGTGAGCCAAAAGCTTAGAGCCAGCGTAATAAAAAAAGTATCCAAATGTTGGACAATTTTCGTTTTCATTTTCACCTGAAATTAAAACCAAAATACGATGTTTAGAACTGCTCATGATTAAACATAATGGACATTTATTGACTGTTATATTTAGCAATATATATATATATATATATATATATATATTATTAACATATATTAACAATATATATATATATTTGTTAAAAGAGTTATTACGCGACATAGTTTTTTACCATGAGTGGTCTGTCATCAGCCGATTTGCAATAACTGATTTTACTGTTTACCGTTTTTTTTTTTTTTAAGAACGCTCACGTAATGGCGTTTTTTGTTTTGTTTTTGTTTTTTTTGTTGTTTTGTTTTTTTGAACGCTCACGTAGCAGGGAAATTTTCAACGCGCAATTTTTAAAATTACAAGAAATTATGGCGTTTTTTTCCATGGTTGTATTATTTTGGCTATTTAGTTCATGTACCTTTGCACTGTAAATGACTTCTTTTGTGTTACAAAGTCCTTGAAGTGGGCATTCATTTTTGTCCCTTCAGTTGCATTCTTTATTAGTGGTCTTGTTTTGTACAATGCTATCTAAATTTCTGGTGTTTTATTTTTTTTATGAAACTTTCTAAATTACGAGTACAGCTATAACTTAGCTTGATTGAGTTTCTATTGAAAATTTCGTTTAGTTCTGAACGTTTTGGAAAGTGTTTATCTATCAGTTTAAAACTATTTGTCCTATTTTGGTCTTTACCTCTAAGTTAAATTGTGGGTTGAACCAGATAATGTTTTGTTTTCTATCATCGTCTTTTGTTTGTCTGTTTGGTTGAGAATTATACTTTAAAATGTTCTTACGACCAGATTTTCTTAGGGCATCTTCATAGTTATATTGTATTGAACACTTTTTAATACAAATGTGCACTGGTCTAATTTTATTATGACCAAAAACTAAGTAATTAATCAATCAATCAAACAATATATATATTTATATATATTACGTTCTCACACCCTGAATGAGCACTCTGGAAGAAAGGTATACTAATAGGTGTTTTTTAGTATGATTACACTTAGTCATAATTCATGTTCTTTCATTCAATAGTTCATTTTTGTTTGGGAATAGCATAATCGCTAACTTTTCTTCTTGGCAACAGTCTACATATTTTGCCACCGTTGTAATGCTTGGCTGTTTTCACTATACTCCACGTTACGTCTGGGTCTTTTCCATATTTTGATTTCAATTGTCATACGTGGCTAGCCAATTTTGTACAGTTTTTTAAGTTTTCTGTTTTAAATGTAGACTTGTGATTGAACCACGTGGTCTTAAATATGTCTTCGGTTGATCCCAAATATAATTTATTTTGACCGTTTAAGTCATGTATTTTTGCACTGTAAATGACTTCTTTTGTATTACAAAGTCCTTGAAGTGGGCATTTATTCTGGTCCCGGCAGTTGCATTCTTTAGTAATGAACTTGTTTTGTACAATGCTATCTTAATTTCTGGTGTTTTATTTTTTTTATGAAACTTTCTAAATTACTAGTACAACTATAACTTAGCTTGATTGAGTTTCTATTGAAAATTTTGTTTAGATTTGATCGTTTTTGAAAGTGTCTATCTATCAGTTTTAAAATATATGCATGTATATATATATATATATATATATATATGTGTGTGTGTGTGTGTGTGTGTGTGTGTGTGTGTGTGTGTGAAATGTATATATATATATATATATATATATATATATATGCAATTGTTTATATATATATTATTATTAATATATTATATATGCGCGGTACTTATTTGAAAGCGCTCAATATCAGTGATAGAGCTGACATATTCAGTTAGATAGGTGTGAGTTTGTGACCCTGGGTTTCACGCTCTTGCGATCGTCAGACAAACTGTTTAATTTTTTTTTAATATTGAATATAAGAAGGGCATACGTAGATATGTGTGTACGAGAAATATTGTTCAGAGAACAGAAAATGACATCGCTACAATCAAAGTCGGTAGATACACTATTCGAATACACCAACCAAATGCGTACGTAGGTACACAAAGGCAGACATATACTTATATATGCCAAGCCCCATACGGTTTACATATAGATATGTTTATGTGAGCGCCGGTGGGCGAGCGCGCGCGTGTGTGCGTGTGTGTCTCTGCGTCCGTCAATGGGTGTACAAGTGTGTATGTATGTCTGCGTTTGTATGAGAGACGTCAAGACAACTAATTTTCCTCCCAATTTTCCTCCCACTGCCACAAAAATACACCAATATACGCAGCCATACGTATATCCAATATTTTTTAAAAAATTAATCAGTTTGTCTGACGATCGCAAGAGCGTGAAACACAGGTTCTCAAACTCACACCTATCTAGCTGAATATATATATATATATATATATATAAGGACATATATATATATATATATATATATATATATATATATAAATAAGGACATATATATATATATATATATATATATATATATATATATATATAAGGATAAGTAAAAAATAACAGCACTTTCTCCATAACATCTTTTGGTTTGTCACACTACTTTCTGCTTATGCGTGCTTATATTTGGTACTATTGTGATTGCATGACGGAAAGTTTGAGTTTGATTGTGCCCGTTTTCTTGCTAATGTTACTGTGTTAGCATAACCGCTCCGTTAGCAGTGTGCACCAAATTGGACGCAGAGCAGTGATCCGAATCTGCAGAGATCGTGCTACCTTATCGATGGTAACTAGCCGGTCCGCCATTAGAGAGAGAGAGAGAGAGAGAGATAGAGAGAGAGAGAGAGAGAGAGAGAGAGAGAGATTGCTCAATCTTCTCGTCAGTGATGGAAATTGACGAGCGTCCTGCTGCTTCATTGTGAATCACGATTCACCGGAGACTTTTAAAAATCTCGATTCACCCATACACACTTTTATGCAATAGTACATTGTCACTGTATTTTTTTAAGATCCTCCGATGAAATTTAGTCCCCAGCACACATTCCATGCAAAGAAATCGGAACACTGCCCTCTGTTTCTCCTTGGTGTACACGGCTAGCAGAGCGGCCATGTTTATAAGAGAGTGTAACCGAGTAGTTGTAACATTTTCTTTCAGAGATTTCTTCCTCTAGCACTCTGTTGCCACGCAAGGCAAAAGGGCCAAGGTAGACCTATATAACCCATGGTTGAGAGGGTACAGGAAGAGATGGATTCTTAAATTTTCCAAAAGAAATTTGCAAATAATGTTTCAAGATGACAGAAAATGAAGATTGACGTTGCATTTCAATTTTTGAACATCGTATCTGTTACGGCCATATCACATTGAATACACCGGTTCTCGTCCAGTCACCGAAGTTAGACAACATCGATCCTGGTTAGTACTTAAATGCTTGAATGCTTAAGAATACCAGGTGCTCTATGCGTCTATTTTTTATGGAGATGCATTGTGATGCAGTGGAAGTCAATTCGGAACTACAAATTGGGGAGCCGAGTTCAAATTCCAGTTAAATTCCTTGCATTCATTTACGCACAAATACCCTTGAGGAAGGTATTAATCCATTTTTCCCTCCAGTTATGGGTTATATGATAGGGCAGATTGAGTTCTATAGCCTTGGCTGGCAACAAGTCTACTGCAGAATGCAATGGCAACCAACTGCAGATAATCTTCTGCCCAGTCAGTAATGTCTCTTTCGAGACATGATCGCCCAAAGCTGTATCACGTATGGCACTTAACTGACTGAGTTGACATCAAAGCAGGAAGCCGGCAGAGTATTCCTCCAGCGAAAAGCCGGAAGAGTATTCCTCAAGCGAAATAGATTTATGGTTATGGTTATACCTAGCAATTACAAGTGTGAAATTATGAGACCTAGATACCAATCGAGCTTAAAATTGTGAAGTTCAGGAACAAAATTTCAGGTTCATCAGACCAACTACCATAAAAGAAAAAGGTAACGCGGAGCCACACCATGGTTCCTCCAAACAATTCTGCTAATTTAAAAAGCAGAAATTATTTTTGTATATGACAATAGATTTATTCATATCCAGGGTGACTGCAAACTAACTCCCCACTTTAAAATATTTATAACTAGCAGTATAGCCCGGCGTTGCTCGAGTGTAATGAAAGCTTTAAAACTAATCCATGGTCCTGGAGCTCAGACTCTTTGGACGTTGGCACGAAAGACTAAAAAACAATAGTTGTTTCCAGTTAAAGCGAAACCGTAGACTGAAAGAAAAATGAATGGATGTAAGTCAAATTTTGATTTCCTGGTATCGATATCAAATTTTCTGCACTATTGTAAGAACTGCAACCTTGAAACTTCTGAATACCTTTTCTTATGTCTTTGTGTATGAGTGTATGAAATTTGATTCAAATCGGACCACTCTTTCTATAACCCGATTTTTTCGATTATACCTAGACACAAAACCTAGCTAAGAACACTCGCAGACGCATATAGTACAACTGTGTAAATTTTCAAGAAAATCGGTTCAGCCGTTTCGGAGTCTATAGGTAACGGACACACACCAACACACACACACACACACACACACACACACACACACACACACACACACACACACACACACACACACACACAATGTTTCATTTATAAATATGTTTAGATTTATTTATTAACTATAATTTGTACAAGTAATAGATATGAGAGGAAATGGTTTAGCAAGAGAAATCGAGTCAACTGATTTCGCCAGAAATTCTTGAGGTATGGGAGGCATAATTTTTTGGATTCACCCTTCAAATTGTTCCAAAATATTGGTTTGTTGCAGTAGATTTTCCCCTCTAACCAACCCTAAAAACTTACAGGATGTTAAGTTAGGACTCCTTACTGGATACTCGTACATAAAATAAGGAGTTACTTTTCAATCGCCCTATATATATATATATATATATATATATATATGGCACTTAATTGATTATATATATATATAATCAATTAAGTGCCATATATGATATTCGCTTGGGCGATCATGTCTCTTTCGAGATATGACTGACAGAAGGTCATCCCGCAGTAGCTTGTCATTACTTTCTGCGGTAGACTGGTTTCCAGACAAACGAACAAAATCTATAGAACCGAATCTGTCCTGTTATTTAATCCATAACTGGAAAGAAGATACGGATTAAAAGCTATTCCTTTGGGACCAGCATTGGCTAATATTTTTGTGAGCTTTCATGAAGAGAGAATACGATGTAGCACACTTCATTCTCAACTATATTGTCGATACGTTGACGATACTTTGTGTTTATTCAATAACGAATTTGAGGCTGAGCAGTTTCTCTCTTTCCTTAATTGTCTTCATTTAGATCTGAGGTTTACAGTTGAAAAAGAGTCTAATTTTCAACTGGCTTTTTTGGATGTCCTGGTACCTCTGGCACCAACAATTTTCTCACTTCAGTTTATAGGAAACTTACATCTGCGGGGTAATATACGCGTTGGAATTACTTTTGTCCGAGGAAGCGTAATATACACCTTATCAAAACCCTAATTCATAGGGTGTTGGCGATCTGTTGGAAGGCTTTTCTGGACGATGAAATCAACTTTGTTGCGGTGTGGGGTAACCTTCTAAAACTGCTCATTCTTTTATCCTCGACAAGATTGCTTAATTCAGAAAAGTCAAACCGATCGTCGTTAAAAAATGATCTGTTTATCTGAGACTTCCCTGGATTGGTGCTAACTGTAAAAGCTTAACTGAACAGATTTCATCTAGTGTTTGGACGCAAAAAAATAAAAATCGATTGAAAATCTTTAATTATTATTTTTTTAATTTTAAATTTAACGTTCCTACTTCGGCGTATAGAGATTATGCTATTCCCAAACAAAAAACGAACTATTGAATGAAAGAACGGAAATTATGACGAAGTGTAACCATACTAAAAAAATACCTCTTGGGTACATGCAACCATGGATGAAAATGTTGTAATTTTAAAAATTGAGCGTTCAAAAATTCCCTGCCACGTGAGCGTTCAAAAAAAAAAAATGAGCGTTCTTAATAAAAAAGAAAAAGAAAAGGTAAACGGTAAAATCAGTGATTGAAAATAATTTTTTTTTACTGAAAACACCACTAATGGTACAAACCTAGGTCGCGTAATAACTCGTTTACAAATGGAATATATATATATATATATATATATATATATATATATATATATATATATATATATATTATTCCCTATTCCTTCCCGTTCCTTCCTTTCCTTCTTTCTTTCCTCCTTCCCCTTAAATTTATGGTCATTTATTTATTTGTTTGTAACCTTGTGTTGATTATTATTATTTCTATTATGTTCTTTCTTCATTTTAAGAAAACGTTCATTCCGGCAGAGATTTTATGCCAGATGGAGGAAATATTGTAAAAGAGTTTGATGATATGAGCTAGTTAAGCTCATTGAAATGAATTATAGTTTATAACTAATATGACCTGTTGAGTTTTCCTTTATAAACTTCATATCGCTCTGGTTAATACCCATCGAGCTCTCTATATGGATTTACCTATTAATAATTTATAATTTATATTAAGGAAATCTTGTTGGATTATCCTCACCGTTTACGAACTGACAACCATATATATATATATATATATATATATATATTGTTAAATATAACAGACAATGAATGTCTATTATGTTTAATCAAGAGCAGTTTTAAACATCGTATTTTGGCTTTAATTTCAGGTGAAAATGAAGACGAAAGTTGTCCAATATTTGGATACTTTTTTTTATTACGCTGGTTTTAATCGTTTGGCTAACATGGGTGATCTTTGGAGTAGTTGTAAGGATGTTAACAAAAAAAATCCGCCCTTAAAGCTGATAATCTATTATATTGATATAAAACATTGCTATGCGATGATAGCAGTCACCAAATAGCAGACGCAGGCCGTAAAAAAGTAACGCAGTTCTATGATCTCACACCACGTGAGAGGTTGAAATGTTAACAATAGAACCATATATCTAAAATGCAATGTAATGTGTTATGACTAGATCGAAATGTGATTTTATTTTATTATATATTAACATCATTACAATCGCTAGGTCGCGTAATAACTCGTTTACAAATGGAAAATATTCAAAAGTCCTACAATACGATTGTGCACTGATCTAATCTTATTTTGACGAAAACTAAGTAATTAAATATATAGTCATCCGCAGACAGATCTGTTTCGTTTTATCACAGCTCATCAGTACGGTTAGACTCCGATTGCTTTTAACCCAGGATTGAAACCCGACCGAAGTGGCGTCAGTCGGTGGTTCTACCTCTTGGCCATGGGCGTACGGTAGAAGAAGGTATACTTTTTAGCGTGTATATTATCATTATACCCGCCCAATAGCCAGAGTGATCTAATTCATTAGTGAATGAGCGATGCGTACATGCCAGAGTAGCTACTGTTTTTCAAAGTCTCCCATTCTTCCAGAGTGCTCAATCAGGGTGTGAGAGCGTAAATAGTCATCCGCAGACAGATCTGTTTCGCTGTAACACAGCTCATCAGTACGGTTAGACTGCGATTGCTTTTAAGCCAAAAGATAGATAGATAGATAGATAGATAGATAGATAGATAGATAGATAGATATAGCGTTAGTAATAATACCTATAGACAATCGATATACACTTTTCGTGTATGACGATAAACTACATCTGGTAGCAAAGTCTCTGAACGGGAGGTTTGGAGGAACCTCGAACCACCTCTAAATTGTTGTTGCTCTCAGATCCACCCTGTCCCAGGATGCGCCTGTTAGGGGATGGACAAATAGGGAATCAGCTAAACATGGAAAATGAAAATCTAACAATACATTAGAAAAAATTACCGACAATGCATTTTCATAGTAAAAACAAAATTACCAAGAATATATTACTAGCGAGAAAAAATTAACAGCCATAAATAAAAAAAATAAATAAATAAAATAATTACAAAAATTTACAAAAAATTAAAATTTAGCCATTAAATGACAGATTTGGAGTGGATATGTCGTTAAACAAAACAAAAACAAATGAACCAAACAGTGCTTCAGCGGTATGAGCGTTACCAGAAATGTTACCCGAATATATATCGGTAACTTCTGGCTGATTATAAAATTTATCGGATCATTAAGAATTAGTTCAGTACTGAATATATTTAGTTATATATTTGTGTATCGATTTACTTATATATGCAATTACGTTCTCTTTTTAATTCTCCCTCTCTCTCTCTTTCTCCTTCTCTCTTTCTCCCTCACTCTTTCTCCCGCTCTTTCTCTCTCTTTCTTTCTTTCTTTCTTTCTCTCTCTCTCTCTCTCTCTCTTTCTCTCTCTCTCTTTCTCCCGCTCGCTTTCTTTCTTTCTTTCTTTCTTTCTTTCTTTCTTTCTTGCAATTACGTTCTCATTTTAATTCTCTCTCTCTCTCTCTCTCTCTTTCTCCCGCTCTTTTTCTCTCTTTCTTTCTTTCTTTCTTTCTTTCTTTCTTTCTTTCCCGCTTTCTTTCTTTCTTTCTTTCTTTTTTCTTTCTTTCTTTCTTTCTTTCTTTCTTGCAATTACGTTCTCATTTTAATTCTCTCTCTTTCTTTCCCTCCCTCTCTTTCTTTCCCCTCCCGCTCTTTTTCTCTCTTTCTCTCTCTTTCTCTCTCTCTCTCTTTCTCCCTCTCTCTTTCTCTCGCTCTCTTTCTCCCGCTCGCTTTCTTTCTTTCTTTCTTTCTTTCTTTCTTTCTTTCTTTCTCCCGCTCTCTTTCTTTCTTTCTTTCTTTCTTTCTTTCTTTCTTTCTTTCTTTCTTTCTTTCTTTCTTTTTTTCTTTCCAAGTGTTTTCAGAATATATTGTGCGCGTGCCGAATGATGTCATTTCTTGAAAATTTAAGCTCGATTCCAAGAATGGAGGCTGGCGGATGAGTGCAAGGTTTTTGTGATTTGAAAAGCAGGCAAATAAAATATTCCTTTTCAATGACTCGATTGAAATTGATGGAGGTAAAATGCATCAAATTCTTTGGCCTGTGTCTTCAAATCTCCGCCCGCCACTGCCGTTTCAACTTGGATTATATTCGTTGCTTACCTTTGAGAACAAATAAAAACAGAAAAAAAAATAAAGAGTTCTGATTTCCAAGTTCAGAAAACATGATGCCAAAAAATTGGTGGTAGCTACGGAAGGTGGGGAAACGATGTACGATGCAAGATGGAAAATCATAATAAAGATAATCAGAGTTTTTAAAATCTTTGATACGACGAAGGATTATTTTGGTTTTTTAAAACGTTTCTTTCTTTTTTTTAAATTTGCTTTCTTTTTATCATTTTGTTCTTTCTTTCTTTCTTTCTTTCTTTTTATTATAATTACTTATTCTCTTTCTTGCTTTCTTTCGTTCTTTCTTTTTATTATTATTACATATTCTTCTTTCTTTCATTCTTTCTTTCATTCTTTCTATTTATTATTATTACATATTTTTCTTTCTTTCTTGCTTTCTTTTTTCTTTCTTTCTTTCTTTCTTTCATTCTTTCTTTTTTATTATTATTAGATATTCTTCTCCCTTTCTTTTTTTCTATCTTTCTTTCTTCCTTGTTTTCATTCTTTCTTTCATCCTTTCTTTTTATTATTATTACATATTCATCTTTATTGCTTTCTTTCTTTCTTTCTTTTTTATTATTATTACACATACTACTTTCTTTCTTTCTTACCTTCATTCTTTATTATTATTATTACATGTTCTTCTTTCTTTCTTTCTTTTTATTATTATTGCATATTCTTCTTTCTTTCTTTCATTCTTTCTTTTTTATTTTTATTACATATTCTTCTTTCTTGCTTCCTTTCTTTTTGTCATTCTTTCTTTTTTGTTATTATTACATATTCTTCTTTCTTGCTTTCTTTCTTTCTTTCATTCTTTCTTTTTGAAGTATTACATATTCTTCTTTCTTTCTTTCATTCTTTCTTTCATTCTTTCTTTTTTATTATTATTACATATTCTTCTTTCTTGCTTTCTTTCTTTTTTCATTCTTTCTTTTTTATTATTATTACATATACTTCTTTCTTGCTTTCTTTCTTTTTTTCATTCTTTCTTTTTTATTATTATTACATATTTTTCTTTCTTTCTTTCTTAATGTGTATTCATTTTATAATACTCTTTTTGTTCTTTCTTTCTTCTTTCCTTCTTTTGTTCATTACTACATTTTTTCTTTCTTTTTTCTTGTGCTCTTTTTACAATTTTCTTTTTGATGTTTCTTTCTTTTACCTGATTTTTCATTTTTACATTTTCTTCTTTCCTTATGAATAAATAAATAACAGGACAGACAGGGTTTTCTAGCTGGCAACCAGTCTACCGCAGGAAGAAATGGCAACCTACTGAGGGATAATTTTCGACCCAGTCAGTCATGTCTATTTCGGGACATGATTGCCTAAGTGTGTATCATGTTTGGCACTTAACTGACTGTTTGAATCCCCGTGGCCCAAAAGAACAAAACGTTTTGACTTAAAATATTTTACTTATTAATTTAAATTTTAAAATTTTATCTTCAAATTTTATGTTTAAGTTTTGGTTCAAATCAAATTAAATTTTCAAATTAATAATTGAAATATAGAATTTTCACATTGTTGATATATAACTGTCATGAACAACGCGAGAACCAATTATAATATAATATGTTTTAATATCAATATAAAAGTAGCCATTTTGTTTCAACACTATCCGTTTTGTTTCAGCAACCAGTTTCGCCCAGAAACTTTTTATTTCTGAGATTTTCTAAATCGTGATTAAAAAATGAAATGAGAATTGAGGTGAAGAAAAAATAAATAAATAAAAAATGAAAAAAAAAGTTCAAGGAAAACTAGAGTCCAATCGCACTCAGACCCAAAAGGTATTCTCTCTGTTTTCTTTCTTTCTCTCATCCTGCCGAATGGCACGCATTATCGCAATAAAACTGATGAAAATATAAATATACTGTTTGATAAAAAACGGAGTATCTACTCAAATATGAGTATCGATAAAAAATAACGTTCAAACATAAATTAAACAGAATAATATGCATATCAAATTAACAGAAATAAACTGTTTTTATTAATAATAGGACTCTTGCCTTTGTGTAACACTCGGCCCGCTGGCTCGCTGCCCCTGGTCCGGAAACTGTTGCGATGATGGTTGATGCTGTTTAAACGCTTTCGGGCCGTTAGTCATGATGATTTCGTCACAGCAGCTGGTCCTCAAGACGCCTATTACAACGACGAACTCTCTGCCCACGTTGTGTTCATTTGATCTCAGAAAGTCATATTGAAAAGCCTGGTAGCCATCTCTAGACCATATCAAACCAGACCGGACACTTGTGTAAAATTATGTTAAAAAAAAAAAATACGGCACAAAAAAAAAAAAGGAAATAATCAAGTTCAAAGACGCCTGGATGAGTTACGAAAGTCTTTATATATATATATAAAAAATTAAAAGCAGAATGTGCAATCGCCGAATTTCAGAGTTTACAATGGAGAGAAGGTTTCGTTTTAAAAAAGTAAAAGTCTCAAATAAAAGTTTCAAAAGTTTCAAATAAAAATAAGTTCTTTCAAAGTTTCGTTAAAAATAATCAGAACTTTCAATTTTTAAAAATAATCAGACTGTCAATCCTCCACATAAAAACACGTCTTTTCGGCCTTTATCAAGCTTTGCGGAAGCAGTGGCGACTAATGGCGGTGACGGTGGTGACGGCGGTGGTGGGGGGTCGTTTATTTGTTTGTGTGCCTGGCAGCTCCGAAAAATATACCGAATCTTTGCAAATCTCCAACTGATTTTTCTCACTGAGTTCGGATTTTTATAGCTGTCCTCATTTCTCTCGGGGGATCTAAGCGACTCAGAGCTTTGACCAATGAGAATATTTTCCATCCACACGATGTAAGAGCTACGGCTCAACGAATGAAATATCAATATTTCTTTTCGATTACATCATATATTTTTCTGGCGTCAGAATCTGTTCCCAGGAATAATTTTAAAGATTTAACCCCACCTGACCTCATCAAGGTTTATGACAAGCTTGAAACAATATTCCTGCTGAAGCTTACTTTTACTAGCGGACAAGACTTCCGCTTTATATCACATAATGGTATGTGGACCTCCATTTTGACCCGCAACACCTGCAAAAGTGTTTTGATCTATTCACTAGCGAGATTCCAAGATTTTTAAAAAATAATATAAATTTGCAATATACATTTTTTTCACATTTTTTATCCGCGTTCATATTGCGATCGATAATAAACAATTTTATCATCTATTGTATTTATTGTTGCCAATCCCTGTCCCAAAAGACGAAAAGTGTCAGACAAAAACTATTCTCCACCGTGGCATACTGTTTACACACACACTATATATATATATATATATATTGAACAGGTGAAGAGGCTCATCCCTTGTTCCCTGTTTAGAATGTGGTTTCCGGCTTTCTCTTTTCCAATCTTTTCTTTTTTCTTTTTTCAATTGGAGTAGATAGACTAAACTATCGCCCGGTTCACACTCCACCCTCATCTATTGAACAGGTGAAGAGGCTCATCCCTTGTTCCCTGTTTAGAATGTGGTTTCCGGCTTTCTCTTTTCCAATCTTTTCTTTTTTCTTTTTTCAATTGGAATAGATAGACTAAACTATCGCCCGGTTCACACTCCACCCTCATCTATTGAACAGGTGAAGAGGCTCATCCCTTGTTCCCTGTTTAGAATGTGGCTTCCGGCTTTCTCTTTTCCAATCTTTTCTTTTTTCTTTTTTCAATTGGAATAGATAGACTAAACTATCGCCCGGTTCACACTCCACCCTCATCTATTGAACAGGTGAAGAGGCTCATCCCTTGTTCCCGGTTTAGGATGTGTTTTCCGGCTTTCTCTTTTCCAACCTTTTCATTCTTACGTAGCCCCTGCACGTCAGTGGCGTTACCGCCTTGCTCAGGGTGATATGATTAAATATATATATATATAGTCATCCGCAGACAGATCTGTTTCGCTGTATCACAGATCATCAGTATGGTTAGACTCCGATTGCTTTTAAGCCAGGATTGAAACCCGATCGAATTGGCGTCAGTCGGCGATTCTACCTCTGGGCTATGGGCATTCAGGAAAAGAAGGCAGACTTTTTAGCGTGTATATTGTCATTATACCCGCCCAATAGCCAGATTGCTCTAATCCATTACTGAATGAGCGATGCGTGCATGCGAGAGTAGCTACTGTTTTTCAAAGTCTACCATTCTTCCAGAGTGCACAATCAGGGTGTGAGAGCGTAAATAGTCATCCGCAGACAGATCTGTTTCGCTGTACCACAGCTCATCAGTACGTTTAGATTCCGATTGCTTTTAACCCAGGATTGAAACCCGATCGAATTAGCGTCAGTCGGCGATTCTAATATATATATATATATATATATATATATATATATATATATATATATATATATTAAATATAACAGACAATGAATGTCTATTATGTCTAATCATGAGCTTTTCTAAACATCGTATTACTAAAAAATAGTATGAAATACATCATTCTTTTTAAACACTGGTGTGGCCTAATAATTATGGCCGGTAGTGTAGGTCATATATTTTCTTCTGTTCCTCTTGCCATTTATCCTGTAAGTATCACATTTTCTAAGCCCTCTATCCTTGATATGTGCTCTAGATGTTTCAGCTGAGTTGTTCGAATGCTAAGTATAATTTTCAATTTGTTTTCCTTTTCTTTAAAACGTCATGGTTGCTAACATGTTCAAGGTACACTATCCTCAGCATTTTTTTATAGAACCGCATTTCTGTTGGTTCAAGCCTCTTTTCATGTGTGAGAAGACTGGCCAGCATATAGGAGGACTGATATCACATATCATTTCAGTACCCTTTTTTTGGGGGTTTCTAACGAAACATAACTGGAAGGAAGAGACGGATTAATACCTTTCCCAAGGGTATTTGCGCGTAAGTGAATACAATGAATTCATCTGGAATTCGAACTCGGCTTCCCGGCTTCTCGTTCCGAGCTGATATCCACTGTACCACAACGGCAATCCTTAAAAGCATTGAATTGTCAAAGAGAAAATTTCGACAAGAGAAAAGGAAAAAGAAAGGAAAAATATAATTCCATTTCAGAATCGATTGCCATCAAACCGATAATAAGTATGCAAGATATTTTTACTTACACACCACCAATCTCTTGCTCATTTTCATGTCTTTGCTTTTTTCACAAAAATTGAAATATTTTTGTTTCTCATAAGAAAATAATTGATGAGTAAACAACTAATTTCGCAATGTTTTTTATCTAAGGTTTATTTGAACTTGTCACACGTCATTCAATATGTATTTCTGAATATTTCTTTCTTTAATATATTTTTTTATCTATCTATCTATCTATCTATCTATCTATCTATCTATCTATCTATCTATCTATCTATCTATTTCAGTCTGTTCATATCTTTCTCAGTTTGGTCATATCTATCTATGTTTCTTAATACGCTACCTAGCTTTTAAAATGCATCTTTCGCTGTTCCAATACGCATTCCGTTTTCAGTGTCTCACTTTCTGTGCTCAAAAAATCTGTAACTACGAAATATTAAAGCGGGTGTTATATTGTTCCGTAAACAGGTGTTGTATGACAGATGACAACAACAAAACAAAAAGAAGATCCGAATAAAAATATATTGCCAAGTTTATTTTCATAAAATAAAATACATTGGTATAAAATGACATAATGAACAAGGCAAAATATCTCTGCGTGTTAATGTAGAGGGTAAGAAGAGTGTTGTTCTGGAAAAAAGGGTTTTGTAGTCCCTGAAGAGCGTAGTCCTGAAACTGTCAGTTTTGTAAATGCTGAAGATTGTAGTCCTAAAAAGGGTTAGTTTTGTTGTCGCTGAATAGCGTAGTCTTGAAAAGGTCTGTTTTATAGACGATGAAGAGCGTTGTCCTGAAAAGGTCAGTTTCGTAGTCGCTGAAGAGTGTTCTCCTGAACAGTTTTGTTTTTTAGTTTCTGAAGAGCGTTGTCCTGATGACTCCAGTTTTATAGTTGCTGAAAAGAACACTTTATGGTATACTGTTGTCACTGGCAATGATCGGTGGAATGGCGACCGATGGTGAGCTGGAGATGGGCCTGAAGACATGGGCTATTGTCGGCTGCTGGAACTGATACTACACTTGTGTTCGTCGCTTTGGGAGTTTATTATTTCTTTAATCTCTTTTAAAACGACCGTTGGTTAAGCTCATTTTTTGCGAATGTTTATAAAAACATGAGGAAGCCGACAGGATTGACAATACAAATGCAATTAAAGTAATTACGCCGGTTTTAATGGTGCATAAAATATTAATCGGTTCTTATTGATTTAACAATATCTTTATGGTTTATTTACCTTCACAAAATATCTCTTTATGTTTTATATTGTAACTTTAATGATACAAATAATAAAAAAGGATAATAAAATTATTGCGCTTGTTAAATATTCACAGCTGAAAAGTTAGGCGGTTCTCTTGTAAGAAAGGCGAACGAAAAGTTTCGACAGTACAAATTAAATACGGATCCATATTACTATGTGTTATGATTCTTCTTATGCAACAGTGAACGCTAAAGAATCTCCTCACTGAAGAGGAGGAGAAAAATGGATGCAGCCGAAAAACGGGTCTATAGAATGACTAGCAGTATAGCCCGGCGTTGCTCGGGTGTAATGAAAGCTTTAAAACTGATCCATGTTCCTGGATCTCATACTCAGCCTAAAGAATATTTGCGACAATTTACCAAGCGCACTTAGTATATATATATATATATATATATATATATATATATATATATATATATACTAGCAGTATAGCCCCCGGCGTTGCTCGGGCGTAATGAAAGCTTTAAAACTAATCCATAGTCCTGGAGCTCAGACTCTTTTGACGTTGGCACGAAAGACTAAAAAGCAATAGTTGTTTCAAGTTAAAGCGAAACCGTAGACTTAAAGAAAAATGAATGGATGTAAGTCAAATTTTGATTTCCTGGTATCGATATCAAATAAGTTTTTGGGTCGTAAACTGGATTTTGAAGGCTAAATAAGTTCTCTGAGTAAATGGCATCATGGCTGAGACTAAGAACTAAAATTATACATACTTAGAGCCAAACCCGAAGCAAAAACTAAAATAAAAGGACCGAAAAAATACAGACATACAGGCAGATAAACAGACACATACAAACATCTTGCCTTTTATATATATATATTATCGATTTTCTGCACTATTGAAACTTCTGAATATCGTTTCTTATGTCTTTGTCTATGAGTGTATGAAATTTGATTAAAATCGGACCACTCCTTCTATAAACCCGATTTTTTCGATTATCGATTTTCGATATTTATCGGGGGTACACATGTGCGTTGTGGTGCAGTGGATATCGGCTAGGAACGAGACATTGGAGAGCCGAGTTTGAATTCCAGTTGAACTTGTTGCGTTCACTTACACGCAAATACCCTTATGAAAGATAAGTATCTGTCGCTTCTCCCTTAAGATATGGGTTAAATATCAGGACAGATTGGGTTCTATAGCCTTGGTTGACAACCAGTCTACAGCAGAAATTAATGGCAACCTATTGCGGGAAAGTCTTTCGAGATATGATATGAAGCGTGTATCACGTATGGGAATAACTGGCTGAATGACTTCGATATTAATTGCTCCACACTTTCAGCTTTGTGTGATAACTAAACTATGCTTAGAAGAAAGATACATCGATGTGGTGTAATGCTTAACAAGCTGGTCGTGCTAGAAACAAAGAAGAGAGTACTGGATTGCTATGTGATGTCTGTCCTTCAGTATGGTGGTGAATGCTGGACAATATAAACAAAGATGAAGAAAAGACTTGAAGCAACTGAAATGTGGTTCTACAGAAGGATGCTGAGAATATCATGGATCTAGCATGTTAGCAATTATGAGGTTTTGAAAAGGATGTAAACGAAAAGGAAATGAATACTGATCATCCCGAAGAGACAGCTGAAGTTATTGGAACATGTAATGAGGAAGGAAGGCTTGGAGAATCTGATACTTACAGGTTAGATTGAGGGAAAAAGAGACAGCGGAAAGCAGCGGATACACTGAGCAGGTGGATGGCAAAGTGGAGTTTGGGTGGGGTAACTAGAGGAAGCGTGCTAAGAGCCACCACGAATAGGGAGTCGTGGAAAGCCATGATCGCCTACGTCCTGAAGGGACATGGCACATAGAAGAATAAGAATGAGTTCGATCTTCTTACGGGCCTCCAGACATTGGGCATTGTGCGACATTTATCTATGATTAGTAGAAGGGAAATGTGACTAAGAGATAACAATCACACAAAGCAAGGCAGTACTGCCACTTGTGTGCAGGGGGCAACACAAGAGAAGAACGAAAGATTACATAAGAAGAAAGTAGAGAAAGAGAGACAGGTTACAGAGCGTGTCGGAGAATGGATAAGAGAAAGAACACTGGTATGAAGAGAGTTACGCGAGAGTAGAGCGAAAAGAGAGAAGAACAAGATACAGTAGGTGTCTGGGAAAGGATATTAAACCTGGAAAAGTAAAGGAGAAGATAATCTATTGAAGCAAGAAATAAATTTTTACTTAAAATATTGTAGCTAAAATAAAATTTGAATGTAATATTTTAATAAGGAATTTCTTATTTTTTACTTCACTAGAAAATCTTCTCCTTTACTTTTCCAGGTTTAATAACTTGTCCTGTTCTTTTCTTGGTTTAATATAATCTTAAGAATATTACTTTTCCTGCACGCATTTTTCCATGTAATCCATGATTTTTCCAGGCATTGCTATTAATTTAATATAAATTTAATTCTGAAAACTGCATTCAAAAATAATTAAAAGAAAAAAAATTATATGCAATTCATTAAAAAACAAATTTAAAAATTGGTTATTTATTATTAATTCTGATAATCAGTTCTGATAAAATAAGGAAAGTTTGATTGACAAAAACGATAAAAGATATCATCAGAATTTAAATGTTGAATACCGAATGCAAAAATATTAAACAGAAAACGTTATAAAGAATATGATTTATTCTTAGAAGCGTTAGTCACTCACTCACTTATGTAGTTTATCTCCCTTTTTGGACTTCACATATTTTGATGTAACTTTTTTCTACCGGAAAAAATTCAAATTCCTTTTTCAAAATGTAGCTAAGATGGTGTCCGATCTAACTTTCTAAACTGTTTGAAGTACGAGAAAAGAAGCTGTTGGAGTAGAATTGTCGGCTGCATTTGGTTGATCTAACTGTGAATAGGTGAGACCCAGTTGCCAGTCTGGTTGCAAAAGTAAACAGACATGGCAGTGACTTAAATTCGTCGAAGAAGACGCCATGAAAGTGTTTATAGAACAGACACAGGGAAGCCACATCCCGGCGGTGAGGAAGTGGCTGGAGTCGAGCTGCCAAGTCGGTACCTATCACATTATAGATTCTCCTTTGGAGCCTGTCAAGAACACTGAGATAAACATCGGATGCGCCTGACCATATATGGCAGCAGTATTCTATGCACGGGCGGATAGTTGTTTCTTTATTTTTTGCTAAAACATCGAGAACGTGTAACTGATTGCTTTTTTTTTTTTTTTTTTTTTTTTTGACGACTTATCAACATATTCATGATTATTTAAAGCTGAAAACCATTTCTGGGTATTGCAAGAATAGTTTTTTTTTTTTTTTTTTTTTTTTTTTTTTTTTTTTTTGCGCGAGTAAATATTGCAGTGTTGTGGTCCAGTGGATATCGACTCGGAACGAGAAATCGGGGAGCCGAGTTCGAATTCCAGTTGAATTCGTTGCAAACATATACGCGCAAATACCCTTGGGAAAGGTATTAAACCATCTCTTCCTTCCAGTTATGGGTCAAATAACAGGACAGATTGGGTTCTATAGCCTTGATTGGCAACCAGTCTACCGCAGAAAGCAATGCCAACCTACTGCGGGATAATTTTCTGCCCAGTCAGTCATGTCTCTGTCGAGACATGATCGCCCAAGCGTGTATCACGTATGGCACTTAACTGACTGACTGAATCAAAGAATTGTTCCAAATAAAATAAATATCATTTAACTAACAACTGGGCGAGAATAGATGGACCCATGCAAGAGTTAAATGGTTTAAATTAAATATTAAATGAACTCTATGTTTATATATATATTCAAACTGGTCACAATTTTCAAGAAGGACATTTGATAAAGTTCCTCAGACGAATAAAACCGTTGGTAAAAATATATTAAATTTTGTCTTTCATTTTATGTTGTGCATGCATATATATATATATGTATATATATATATATATATATATATATATATATGTTTCAATGAAAACTGTATAAAAGGGAGATTGTTGCCCAATATATATATATATATATATATAAATATATATATATATATATATATATATATATATATATTGGGCAACAATCTCTCTTTTATATATATATATATATATATATATATATATATATTTGTGTGTGTGTGTGCGCGCTCGTATATGTGTGTAATTTATACTCGTCCTTATACAACTTTAAGAGAAAGTGATGGCGTATTCACAGGCGGTCACACACAGATAGATAGATAGATAGATAGATAGATAGATAGATAGATAGATAGATATGACCAAACTGAGAAAGATATGAACAGACTGAAATAGATAGATAGATAGATAGATAGATAGATAGATAGATAGATTAAAGAAAGAAATATTCAGAAATACATATTGAATGACGTGTGACAATTTCAAATAAACCTTAGATAAAAAACATTGCGAAATTAGTTGTTTACTCATCAATTATTTTCTTATGAGAAACAAAAATATTTCAATTTTTGTGAAAAAAGCAAAGACATGAAAATGAGCAAGAGATTGGTGGTGTGTAAGTAAAAATATCTTGCATACTTATTATCGGTTTGATGGCAATCGATTCTGAAATGGAATTATATTTTTCCTTTCTTTTTCCTTTTCTCTTGTCGAAATTTTCTCTTTGACAATTCAATGCTTTTAAGGATTGCCGTTGTGGTACAGTGGATATCAGCTCGGAACGAGAAGTCGGGAAGCCGAGTTCGAATTCCAGATGAATTCATTGTATTCACTTACGCGCAAATACCCTTGGGAAAGGTATTAATCCGTCTCTTCCTTCCAGTTATGGGTTAAATAACAGGACAGATTGGGTTCTATAGCCTTGGTCGGCAACCAGTCTATCACAGAAAGCAATGGCAATCTACTGCAGGATAATCTTCTGCCCAGTCAGTTATGTCTCTTTCGAGACATGATCGCCGAAGCGTGTATCACGTATGGCACTTAACTGACTGATGTTTGAGAAGGTCTAATTAATAAATATTTTTTTATATACTGCTATCGTAAAATCGTTTCTAATAAATTTCAGTAATTGTTCTCGGTATTTTCTGTGTCATACTTTCAGTTATAACTAAATAGAATAAATGCCCTAGGTATGAATTTGCACGAGATAATAGATTAGAAATTAGGTCCCACATTTTTACAGTGAAATGGTATGTAACCGCAATTTCTACTCTAATAGCTTCTTTTCTCGCACTTCTCGCCTGTGGAATTTCATTTCATATATTGCTTTCCCGACAGCTACAATCTCCAGGAATTTAAATGTAAGGTCAACAGACACCTCTTATCACACTAACTCGCATCCATTCTCTCAAACACTCTTCCCATCTACCCAACCCTCATCTTCGGTATCCTTACCCGTATATAACCCTCCTTCTGACATTTCCTATAACTAAACGCTTTTTCTCAAAACTTTCCCCTATGTAACACCCTGCGCAATAGTGGCAGTGGAATGCCTTGCCTGGGGTAAAATATAAAAATAATGTTTTGAAGCATTTCCTTTATTTCTTAAATAATTTAACCCCAAATAAAGCAATCAAACTACTAAGACGTCTGAACGCTTCTTTTTTCTCTTTCATCAATTCGCCCCCAATCAAGGCGAGTGAACGAGAATCAACCAAATTTAAAAGGAACCATGAAGGTAAGCGTAAACAGGACACGAATATATACATCTAGTCCTTCAGTATTTCTGAGATTAGGTAGTATTTACATTACTAGTACTACTGTCCTCATCTCTGTTGCCATTTGTACGACGTTTCGGCCGTTGTACCCTCCGGCTTTCTTCAGGTGCAAACCCTTTACCATGATCACTGGGGTACATAATTCTCATTTCATGCGAAAAGTTATCAAGTTATCTCCCTCTAACCTGACTCTAAGTTACTTTTTCATCACTGCTATAGCCTGGTATTGAACTCACAACTTCA